>SJYT01084034.1:209199-284880 GCA_006410635.1 Cephalophus harveyi | reverse complement strand
AAGCCTGGCTTGGAGAATTTTGAGCATTACTTTACTAGCATGTGAGATGAGTGCAATTGTGCAGTAGTTGGAGCATTCTTTGGCATTGCCTTTCTTTGGGATTGGAATGAAAACTGACCTTTTCCAGTCCTGTGGCCACTGCTGAGTTTTCCAAATTTGCTGGCAGATTGAGTGCAGCACTTTCACAGCATCATCTTTCAGGATTTGAAATAGCTCCGCTGGAATTCCATCACCTCCACTAGCTTTGTTCGTAGTGATGCTTCTAAGACCCACTTGACTTCACATTCCAGGATGTCTGGCTCTAGGTGAGTGATCACACCATTGTGATTATCTGGGTCGTGAAGATCTTTTTTGTACAGTTCTTCTGTGTATTCTTGCTATCTCTTCTTAATATCTTCTGCTTCTGTTAAGTCCCTACCATTCCTGTCCTTTATTGAGCCCATCTTTGCATGAAATGTTCCCTTGGTATCTCTAATTTTCTTGAAGAGATCTCTAGTCTTTCCCATTCTGTTGTTTTCCTCTATTTCTTTGCATTGATCACTGAGGAAGGCTTTCTTATCTCTCCCTGCTATTCTTTGGAACTCTGCATTCAAATGGGTATATCTTTCCTTTTCTCCTTTGCTTTTTGCTTCCCTTCTTTTCACAGCTATTTGTAAGGCTTCCGCAGACAGCCATTTTGCTTTTTTGCATTTCTTTTTCTTGGGGATGGTACAATGTCATGAACCTCCATCCATAGTTCATCAGACACTCTGTCTATCAGATCTAGTCCCTTAAATCTATTTCTCACTTTCACTGTATAGTCATAAGGGATTTTATTTAGGTCATACCTGAATGGTCTAGTGGTGTTCTCCACTTTCTTCAATTTCAGTCTGAATTTGGCAATAAGGAGTTCATGATCTGCGCCACAGTCAGCTCCCGGTCTTGTTTTTGCTGACCGTATAGAGCTTCTCCGTCTTTGGCTGTAAAGAACATAATCAATCTGATTTTGGTGTTGACCATCTGGTGAGGCCATATGTGATGGGAATACCAAACCACCTGACTTGCCTCTGGAGAAACCTGTATGTAGGTCAGGAAGCAACAGTTGGAACTGGACATGGAACAAGAGACTGGTTCCAAATAGGAAAAGGAGTACGTCATGGGTGTACATTGTCACCCTGCTTATTTAACTTGTATGCAGAGTACATCATGAGAAACGCTGGGCTGGAGGAAGCACAAGCTGGAATCAAGATTGCCGGGAGAAATATCAATAACCTCAGATATGCAGATGACACCACCCTCATGGCAGAAAGTGAAGAAGAACTAAAGAGACTCTTGATGAAAGTGAAAGAGGAAGAGTGAAAAAGTTGGCTTAAAGCTCAACATTCAGAAAAACTAAGATCATGCAATCTGGTCCCATCACTTCATGGGAAATAGATGGGGAAACAGTGGAAACAGTGTCAGGCTTTATTTTGGGGGGCTCCAAAATCACTGCTGATGGTGACTGCAGCCATGAAATTAAAAGACGCTTACTCCTTGGAAGAAAAGTTATGTCCAACCTAGATAGCATATTAAGAAGCAGAGACATTACTTTGCCAACAAAGGTCCGTCTAGTCAAGGCTATGGTTTTTCCAGTAGTCATGTATGGATGAGAGAGTTGGACTATAAAGAAAGCTGAGCACTGAAGAATTGATGCTTTTGAACTGTGGTGTTGGAGAAGACTCTTGAGAGTCCCTTGGACTGCAAGGAGATCCAACCAGTCTATCCTAAAGGAGATCAGTCCTGGGTGTACATTGGAAGGACTGATGTTGACTTTGGCCACCTCATGCGAAAAGCTGACTCATTTGGAAAAGACCATGATGCTGGGAGAGATTGAGGGCAGGAGGAGAAGGGGATGACAGAGGATGAGATGGTTGGATGGCATCACCGACTCAAGGGACATGGGTTTGGGTGGACTCTGGGAGTTGGTGATGGACAGGGAGGCCTGGCATGCTGCAGTTCATGGGGTCACAAAGAGTCCAACACAACTGAGCAACTGAACTGAACTGAACTAGGTTTGTCATAGCTTTTCTTCCAAGGGGTAAGTGTCTTTTTATTTCATGGCTAGTCACTATCCACAGTGATTTTGGAGCCCAAGAAAATAAAATCTGCCACTGTTTCCATTGTTTCCCCATATATTTGCCATGAAGTGATGGGACCAGATGCTATGATCTTCATTTTTTGAATGCTGAGTTTAAGTCAGTTTTTTCAGCTCTCCTTTTTCATTCTCATCAAGAGGTTGTTTAGTTCCTCTTCACTTTCTGCCATTAGGGTACCATCATCTGCTTATCTGAGGTTGTTGATATTTCTCCTGGCAATCTTGATTCCAGCTTGGGATTCATTCACCCCAGCATTTACCTTGTACCTTGTAAGTAAGCAGGGTGATAATATACAGTCATGATGTACTCTTTTCCCCAGTTTTTAACCACCCTGTTGTTCCATGTCCAGTTCTAACTGTTGCTTCTTGACCTGGTTACAGGTTTTTCAGGAGGCAGGTAAGATGGTCTGGTACTCCCATCTCTTGAAGAATCTCCCAGTTAGTTGTGACCCACACAGTCAAAAGGTTTAACACAGTCAATGAAGCAGAAGCAGATGCTTTTCTGGAATTCCCTTGCTTTCTCTATGATCTGACAGATGTATTCTAGCCTCCTCTTCTTAATCTCTTCTGCTTATGTTAGGTCCTGGAGAAGGCAATGGCAACCCACTCCAGTACTCTTGCCTGGAAAATCCCATGGGTGGAGGAGCCTGGTAGGCTGCAGTCCATGGAGTCACTAAGAGTTGGACATGACGGAGCGACTTCACTTTCACTTTTCACTTTAATGCATTGAAAAAGGAAATGGCAACCCACTCCAGTGTTCTTGCCTGGAGAATCCCAGGGACAGGGGAGCCAGGTGGGCTGCCGTTTATGGGGTCACACAGAGTCGGACGCGACTGAAGTGATTTAGCAGCAGCAGCAGTATGTTAGGTCCATATTGTTTCTGTCCTTATTGTGCCCATCTTTGCATGAAATGCTCCCTGGTGTCTCCAATTTTCTTGAAAGATCTCTAGTCTTTTCCATTCTATTTTTTCCCTCTATTTCTTTGCATTATTTTTATGTATTATTTCATTTGTTTTTTTAATCATGATAAAGTACACATAACATAAAATTTACCAATTTAACCATTTTTAAGTGTATGGTACAGTGCATTCACATTGTTGTGTAATTATCACTACTATTCATCTCTAAAACTTTTTCATCTTCCTAAACTGATGCTCTGCATCCATTAAACAGTAACTCCCCATTTTCCCTTCCCCCAAGCCCCTAACAATCATCATCTATTTTCTTTCTCTGTGAATTTGACTACTCTAGGAAGCTCATGTAAGTGGAGTCATACAGTATTTGTCCTCTTGTGAATGGCTTATTTCAGTTAGCATAACGTCTTCAAGGTTCTTCTATGTTGTACCATTTGTCAAAATTTCCTTGCTCTTTAAGGCTAAGTAATATCCATTCTGAAGGAGATCAGCCCTGGGATTTCTTTGGAAGGAATGATGCTAAAGCTGAAACTCCAGTACTTTGGCCACCTCATGCGAAGAGTTGACTCATTGGAAAAGACTCTGATGCTGGGAGGGATTGGGGGCAGGAGGAGAAGGGGACGACCGAGGATGAGATGGCTGGATGGCATCACGGACTCGATGGATATGAGTCTGAGTGAACTCCGAGAGATGGTAATGAACAGGGAGGCCTGGCGTGCTGTGATTCATGGGGTTGCAAAGAGTCGGACACGACTGAGCGACTGAACTGAACTGAACTGAACTGAATATCCCAATTAACATATACCACATTTTATTTATCCTTTCATCCACTGAGAGACACACGTTGTTTGTACTTTTGACTATTTTTGAATAATGCCGCTAAGAACATGATACAAATATCTGTTCAAGTACCTGCTTTATACTCTTTTGGATACATAACCAAAAATGGAATCACTAGATTACACAGTAATTCTATGTTTAATTTTTTGAGAAACATCCAACGCGGCTTACACTATTTCACATTACCACTAACAGTGCACAAGGGTTCCAATTTCTCCACATCCTTACCAACAGTGTTAGTAGTGATAGTAGTCATCCCAGTGGGTGTGAGGTGGTATCTCATTGTGGTTTTGATTTGTATTTCCCTAATAATTAGCAATGCTGAGTATCTTTTTCTGTGCTCATTGGCAATGTGTATATTCTCTCTGTAGAAATGTCTGTTCACATCCTTGATCCATTTTTTAATCAGACTGTCAGACAGTCTTTCTTATAACCAAATATTTACCAATTTTTTTAAACTTCGGTATTTTTCACTTGATAAACTTCTGTGAATTTTATGTTATTTGTAAAACAGATTCACTGATTCCACAATCTGATAGTCTATTAATTAATATCAACATCCCTTATCTTTTAGGGCACATGATTGTTACTTACTCAGCATACTTTGACCTTTGTGAAGTTAATCTGGTTCAAATAAGGGCTGAAAGTTGTAGTATTGCACTAATGCTGGCTTGGAAGGCCATCCAAAGAATGAAAAAAATCATTAGCATTCATGAAATAAATGCCATCTAAATTTTATCTAACATTCATTTTTTTCATTCTTTTAAGTATAACATTTCTTCCTATCTAGCATTGCTTGTTTAATTTATGGGTTTATATCCCAGGCCTACTACCATAAGGGGAAACAATTTAGTTCTGATGACAGGATTTTGAGATTGTGGCTAAGTCTTGGCATGTTTATCTGGCACGATCTATGAAGTTTGTTTTTTTTTTAATAACTGCTGCTTTGATACTAACAGTGTCATCGTCTTCCCTTCTTTCTGTTGGTCTTTGGTCTCAAGTGGTTCTTTAAACTGGGAACCAATAGATCCATGCATTAGAAATCAGAGAGCAAAGGTAAAACTAACTGATCCTAGATTTATACCATATTTCTAGGTCAAGGCTATCTCTTTGCTTTTGGAATTTTAAACCACTGAGAAAACAGTTCAAGTTCCTTTTCAAATCATGGGTTTCTCTTTTATCAATTAACCGTTCAAGGAAAATGGAAGTATCTGAGAACTGGAGAAGCTCAAACACATATTTATATATAAAACTGTCATGAGATGGTGCTCACTGCACATCCCTAATTATACCCAGCAGGAATCTTTTAAGAAGAGTGACTTTGTCTCTTTAGCATAATGGGGAATCATTTTATCTATGTTCCAGTTCAGTAGATTTTCTTAATCCCAAGGTTTCACAAAGAATTCTCAAGGAAAATTATCATAATGTTCCCTATACCCAGTAACAATTCAGTATCAGCTTTAAGATGGGATTTGCTATTGGGAAAAGATATTTATTTAAACATTATGAATATGGAAATGATTGACTTTTTCATTTGGGTCTAAATAATTTAAAATATATATAAAATTAGTCCAAACACTCTTAGCTTATTGAATATTATCTTTTCATACTTAAAAATGTTGAAGACAGATATCTCGGGTTTTTTTCTACTTACTGTTATTTTTACTACTTGAAAAACATATTTCTTCAACACACTTTGAGTTAAAGAATGTTCAAACAGAACTCTCTTGCTTCAGTTTAGTTAAGGCTTCAAATCCAAAAAGAATGCCATAAATTCCAGAACACCAACACAGGTCAAGCTAAAAGACTATGAAACCAGTTTTGCCATTCTTAGCTTATCATCCACTTCAGGATATGTGAGGGAAAGGTGAAAAGATAAATAACACCTTTAGCAAGAATTTCCTTAGAAAGAGTTGTCAGTCATATAGGCACATGAAAAGATGCTCAACATCATTAATTATTTTAAAAATGCCAATCAAAACTACAGTGAGGTATCACCTCACCAGTCAGAATGGCCATCATTTAAAAATCTCAAATAACAAATGCTAGAAAGGGTGTGGAGAAAAGGGAACCCTTCTATCATTTACACTGATGGAAATGTAAATTGGTACAGTCAATCAGGAGAACAGTCTGGAGATTCTTCAAAAAACTAAAAATAGAATTGCCATGTGAGGAGCCTGGTAGGCTGCAGTCCATGGGGTCGCTAAGAGTCGGACACAACTGAGCGACTTCACTTTCACTTTTCACTTTCACGCATTGGAGAAGGAAATGGCAACCCACTCCAGTGTTCTTGCCTGGAGAATCCCAAGGACGGGGGAGCCTGGTGGGCTCCCGTCTATGGGGTTGCACAGAGTCGGACACGACTGAAGTGACTTAGCAGCAGTAGTAGGTGGACCTAGAGACAATCATACTCAATGAAGTAAGCCAGCAAAAGAGAGACAAATACCATATGATATCACTTATATGTGGAATCTAAAATATGACACAAATGCACCTATCTAAAAAACAGACAGACTCACATGAGAACAGATTTGTGGTTGCTAAGGAAGAGAGAAAGGAAGAAAAGGATTGGGAGTTTGGGATTAGCAGACGCAAACTCAAATATAGAATGGATAAACAACAAAGTCCTACCATACAACACTGGGAACTATACTCAAAATCTTGTACTAACCTATAATGGAGAAGAATCTGAATATGTATACCAATCATATATATTTAGTCAAATCACTCTGCTGTACACCTAAAACTAACAACATCATAAATCAATTATACTTCACTTTAAAAATTAAAAAAGGAATTCTACCCATGAGGGCTGCCTATAGGAAAAAGTGACCTGAACAGGTAGATTCTATATACAGAAGACCACAAGAAGTCAAGGACTGAAGAGAAGCCCACAAAGCTCCCCACAGAAGAGCCATCAGCTGAGCTTCAGGCACACAGTAGGCCCCAGTGCAGGGTTCAACTGCCCCCACCAAGCACCAGCTCTTTCATACCCATTAACCTACTCTTCCCTAAGGAGGCCTGACAATGAAAGAATCACAAACAGCAGCTAGAAATAGGGAAAAGAAGAATTATGGATGAATGAAGAAACTGATTATGCTCTTCCAACAAACCCACGTGCGTGCACACACACACACACACACACACACACACACACACACACACTCTTCAGGTTTCCAGGAAGTCAGGCCCAACTTGGGGAAAGGGAAAAGTCATAAGTCTGAAGTTTTTATTTTAGATTGGACTGGACCTTTTAATACTTGAAGTAAAATAACCAGAAAAAAATCTGTAGGACTTTCCTGGATTTCAGCCATGAGCAAGGAAAATGAGTTAGAAGTGCAGGTTTACAGAGGTAGGGCAGGAAAGAATAAAGTTTCTGCTTACATGCCACTGAGTCCAACTTGCATGACACATCTGTTATGTGTGTAAGGCTAGAAAGAAGTATTTAAAGATAAAAAGGTTACGCCCTTAGAGAATACAGTGAAGGCATAAAGTCACTTTCTGGAGTCTGTCCATGTCTACAGACAAAATATAATCTCAGCCCCTAACTTTATAGGCTGTGTTTTGAAATCTTGTATTTATGTGCTAAGTTTCTCTTCCCCTGCAGAGATGGTGTCATTGTTTGTTTAAACAATGAGTTTGGTATGAAATGGTAAATATGTTAAACCACACTTTTGCTAGGGATCACTGACTATAAAGTTGGACAGATGATCACAACACTCTAAAATTCTGGGGGAAAAAATATGTCCTGTTAGAAGGGGAACAGCAGAGACACTCATAATTTAGACCAGTAGTTTCCAATTACTTTGACTGTGAGGACTCCTTTTCATGTCATCTCTGTATTGTTTATTCAATCTAGAAAGATGCTTAATGAACTCAACTGGACTATTATTTTTAGAGGTTATAAAAACTTGCCCATTGTTACTCCATCAAACTTAGTTCTGATTCTGCCTCTTCTTTCCTTCACTCATTCCTTCCTCCCTACCTATTTCCTTTCCTCCTTCCTTCCCATCTTTTCTCCTTCTCTATTTTTGTCCTCCGTCTCTGTTTCCCTCCCTTTCCTTCTTGTTTTTCTCCCCTTCAAAACTTTTATGGGTTTAGAGTGAAGGCAGACTTCTAATTATTCTTTTTTAAAAGACATGGCTATGTGGTGAATATGTAGAAAAAGAGGAGAATATACATAGACACACAGACTAATTCACTCCATAAGAATCCAAGAGCAGCAGTGTTTTGTTTTGTATTATCGTTGCCATGATATGAATGTTGGATGCAGTTGCTAGATGATTTGCCATATCCATTTGGGCTCATCGTTCTCTGTTATTGATTCTGAAACACCATGAGAGCCTTTAGTAATCTAAAGAAAATGTTATCTTAATCGTTACTCTCTCAAACATGAACATTATTTCAAGACCAATGTTTATAATAAAGTTCTTCCATGAGTCCACCAGTATTTGATTCCTACCTCTTTTGAAGATGATTTTTGATGGAATTTGAATCATATCCCTCTACTGTGGAAACCCCTTCCAGTCTGCTTGGCACTCGCACACCTCTATGCAGCACCTTCTCAAACATGCTGTTCCCCATTATTTGTATTCTAGGCACACTGGCCTTCTCTGAGGCCTTTAAAGATAGCTAGATCTTTTCTCTCTCTGCACATGGTGCTCTCTCTGCCCGAATCGTTCATCCCCTGGCTCTTTGCATGGCTGGCTCCTTCTCATACTTTAAGTCTATTAAATGTCACCTCCCCAAAGAGGCTTTCCTTGACCATCTCATTTACTTATGCACCCCCTGCTCTCTTAATTTCCACCACAGTAGCCCTGTTTGAGTCTTTCATAATAGCATAATTGGTTGGTATATATACTGCCTTTTTCACTTGTTTATGAAGTGTCTCTGACACTAGGCTGTAAGCTCCTTAAAGGCATGAACTGCGCCTGCATTGTTTGCCCTGGACACTCTAGAAATCTATGGAAACTCAAGAAATATGTATGAAGTGGTGGGGGTGGGGAGGAGACAAAGGAAATGAATGAGAAAGGAAGGGAGGGAGGGAATTATTTGAGCATTTCTGAATCATTGGCTATTGTTATTTCAAACATAAAAAGGTATAAAATAACATAACAAGTACTTATGCTCTGCCAGTTGGTTTATTTGACAAATATAGTTGAAGTCCCATGTGCATCCCTTCCCTGTGCACCATCTCTTCCCCAGGGGTAATCATTCTCTTAAACAATTTTTCATTACCATACATATCTTTATATTTCTAATCACATATGAGTAAAATACCAAGAAAGATATATTTTATATGATTTTAACTCTATATGAATAACATTATTCTGTATATCATGTGTTGCAACTTGTTTTCAAAAATCAAAAAGGTACCTTGCAAACTACTTTTCTTAAAAGAAAATTGAAAATTTTATTTAAAGGGTATACACAATGTTCCTACTACAAAGTCAGTCTAGTCAATAACATAATGTAATGTTTATCCTTTTAGAAAGAAACAGCAGTGAAATTAACAAAAAAATAAATACTTTAAAATCTGGTAGAGAGCATTCTTATTGCTAAATTTGTGTAACTAATAACATGCTCAGAAGATACAAAGGAAAGAAGGTAAACTCAAGATTAAATTGCTCAGCCTTCAGAATGGGAGAAAATAATAGCAAATGAAGCAACTGACAAAGAATTAATCTCAAAAATATACAAGCAACTCCTGCAGCTCAATTCCAGAAAAATAAACGACCCAATCAAAAAATGGGCCAAAGAACTAAACAGACATTTCTCCAAAGAAGACATACGGATGGCTAACAAACACATGAAAAGATGCTCAACATCACTCATTATCAGAGAAATGCAAATCAAGACCACAATGAGGTACCATTTCACACCAGTCAGAATGGCTGCGATCCAAAAGTCTACAAGCAATAAATGCTGGAGAGGGTGTGGAGAAAAGGGAACCCTCTTACACTGTTGGTGGGAATGCAAACTAGTACAGCCACTATGGAGAACAGTGTGGAGATTCCTTAAAAAACTGCAAATAGAACTGCCTTATGACCCAGCAATCCCACTGCTGGGCATACACACCGAGGAAACCAGAATTGAAAGAGACACATGTACCCCAATGTTCATTGCAGCACTGTTTATAATAGCCAGGACATGGAAGCAACCTAGATGTCCATCAGCAGATGAATGGATAAGAAAGCTGTGGTACATATACACAATGGAGTATTACTCAGCCATTAAAAAGAATACATTTGAATCAGTTCTAATGAGGTGGATGAAATTGGAGCCTATTATACAGAGTGAAGTAAGCCAGAAAGAAAAACACCAATACAGTATACTAACGCATATATATGGAATTTAGAAAGATGGTAACGATAACCCTGTATGCGAGACAGCAAAAGAGACACAGAGATGTATACAACAGTCCTTTGGACTCTGTGGGAGAGGGCGAGGGTGGGATGATTTGAGAGAAGGGCATTGAAACATGTACAATATCGTATGTGAAACGAATCACCAGTCCAGGTTCGATGCATGATACAGGGTGCTTGGGGCTGGTGCACTGGGATGACCCAGAAGGATGGTACGGAGGGGTGGTTCAGGATGGGGAACATGTGTACACCCGTGGCGGATTCATGTTGATGTATGGCAAAACCAACACAATATTAAAGTAATTGGCCTCCAATTAAAATAAATAAATTTATATTAAAAAAATAAATACACTTCAAAAAAAAAGAACAGAAAAATCTCAAACAATTTAAACTTATACCTAAAAGAAATTAGAAAAAGAACAAATGAATCCCAAAGTTCATAGAAGGAAGATCAGAGAGGATAAATGAAATAAAGACCAAAAAGACAATAAAAAAAGATCAGCGAAACTAAAAGCTGGTTCTTTGAAAAGATAAATAAAATCTGCAAACTGTTAGCTGACTTACTAAGAAGAATAGAAGGTTCTATTGAATAAAATCAGAATATTGCAGTAATCTTGCAATAACTTTATATGATGTCAGATGGTTACTAGACTTACTGGGGTGATCAACTGCATAATGTAAAAATACAAAATCACTATGTTGCACACTTGAAAGTAATATAAACTGTATGTCAACTACATATCAATTTAAAAATTGAAAATTTAAAAATTTAAAAGAAAAATATATTTTTACAATACTAAAAAATAAATTGCTAAGGAAAGTATCATTATACTTATAAACATACAGAGAGGTAGAAAACGGTCACCTTGGAAAAAAAATACTTCTGAAAATATACAGCTATGTCCTTTCTGTGATTCTCTACCCAGTTGTACACAGGCAACATTACAGATTTCTCAAAAGAGGATTTCTAGTGAATTATAGCTTTTTAAACACTGCCCCCTAATGTTCACATGCAGCTTCTTCTGAAATGTTAAGAGTACCGTGCTAATAAAAATAATCAGGTCCTTCCTCCTCTGTGATCAGTCCAGCATTTTTGTCCTGCAGACCAGATTTCACAGACTGAGGCAGTCTCAACCACACAACTGTCAAAATGCATTACAGTAAATCTCCCAACCATTCTAAGATTACTTTCATCAGTAAGAAGGCCAACATGTGAGTGAGAACAGATTATTTGTGCTTGGAAAGCACTGACAAGACATCAATACTGCTGGGAAACATCGGGCAAGTTTAGGATCCCAATAATAACATGTGCAACATTAGACTGATCTAATCAGTCTTATTTAAAAAAAAAAAAAACATTTATTACCAAGAATATCAAACTTCTAAAAAAAGAGAGAGAAATGGCCCTTGCTTTATACACACAAACTCATGACTCACAAAGGAAGGTTGCTTCCAAAAGAATCTGTTGAAATTTCGACTCCCTGATGAGCAGACTTGTTCATGACTTCCACTACTGCAAATATGATCAACACATAAAAGAGAATAACAAAAATACATAATCTCAAGTAGAGCTGCTCAGTGTCTTGTAGTCACAAAGTCCATGTCATCACTTTACAATGATGTATGTCTGAACAGAAAAAGCACAGAAGCACTTAATGCTAAATCAAGGAGCCTGAGTTTTAAACCCATTTTTCCTTAAATAGCTGTTTGACCTTAGGTCCCTTAGGTGTTCTGGATCTGTTTCCTTATCAGGAAATAAAAGAGAATGAGCCATGTGAATGCTTTTCTAATGATTGTCAGGAGGTGGGGAGAGGATTATAGAATCAGGAGAGCTGCTTTTTCAGACCACACCTGCCTCTCCACACCACCCCTTCATGGCCCATCCCTGTTAGCAAAAAGCATGATACTCCCATTCTCCCCTTAGCTGAGAACCACTAGGCTGTATCAGGCTTCCCCGGTGGCTCAACAATAAAGAACCTGTCTGCAGTGCAGGAGCCACAGGAGACACGGTTCAATCCCTGGGTTGGGAAGAACCCTGAGGGAGGAAATGGCACCCCACTCCAGTATTCTTGCCTGGAAAATCCCATGGACAGAGGAACTTGGTGGGCTACAGCACATGGGGTCGCAAAGAGTCAGACATGACTGAAGTGACTTAGCACGCACTGGATTATATCATCTATCTCCAAGGCCCTTTGCCACACTAAAATGTTAATACAGGATCTGAGAACTGGAAGAAAATTGAGAAATTCCCCAGTCACAAAACCAAGCCCAGAAGAACTTTCGATTCTAACCATAGTTAGATACAGCTGTGAAACTTCGGGGAGGTGTGAGGCTTTCCAAAGGGATTAGCATTTTATTTAGCTGGGTGATGTGATGAAATATTTTATTATTCTCAATCTTCACCCTTCCCAGATTCCAGGCCCTTTTCAACGTGACTTTGTAGTTCCTGTCACTGGAATAGTACACTGAACCACCTGTTGGTGTTAGGTTTGGCCAGATGACTTGCCTTGATCAAAGGAATATTAGCAGGAGTGACATGAACAGAGAGAGGCCTTAAATGTGCTTGTGAGATTTTGTTCCCTTGTGCTCTCTCTCCGTAAGAACTTGCACTTGGTAGCCACTGGAGTAAGGAGTCTAAGACATGTGCGGAGCAGACCTGCAACTTGGAACCCAACCTAACAAGTCTAGATGAACTGAATTCCAGCCAACTCACATTCACAAGAAGGAGAAATAAACACTTACTGTCATGTGAGATTTTGCATTTGGTAGTTATGCAGAATTTTTACAGCAGTAGGGTAATTCGGATAATAGTTCACCTATTTAATATTTTAGACCTCAACCTGTCCATTGTATTGTGAGAGTCTAAGGAAAAATCTCACCCTCTCTGTCACTCATATAAGTATTGATATACAAAAAACAAAAGTGTGATTACACATCTATGTAATAGTACATCTGAAAAAGAGTCAGAGGTAGTGGCAAAGATCTGCTATGAACAGAACCTATCCATAGTGCTGAGTCAGAAGAGAAGTTAATGGCACTGGGCTCTTCATCCTATCTAAAATAACAGTCAGCCAAATGTTGCAATTTTGTTTATTTTATATAAAAATACCACCACATAAGATAATTTACCACAAAAAGCACACTTCATACTGAAGTAATATGTCCTAGTCAAAGTATTACAATATCTCAATTAACCTCAATGAAGAGAAACAGGGGTATTTCGGTTATTATAATTTTACAAGTAATAAATATTTTTAAAATAACATTTTTGCAGCTTTTACAGTGAAACAAGATTTTCAGATAGGTATTAATTTTAAGATAAATTTACTGAAATATAAGAAGTAAAGTGTTTGCTTGGTTCCTTTTTTAAATATGTTTTTAATATCCTAGTTTCCTTTGATGGCTCAGTTGGTAAAAATTCCGCCTGCCATGCAGGAGACCCCAGTTCGATTCCTGGTTTGGGAAGATCCGCTGGAGAAGGGATAGGCTACCCACTTCAGTATTTTAGGGTTTCTCTTGTGGCTTAGCTGGTAAAGCATCTGCCTGCAATGCGGGAGACCTGGGTTCAAGCCCTGGGTTGGGAAGAGCCCCTGGAGAAGGGAAAGGCTACCCACTCCAGTATTCTGGCCTGGAAAATTCCATGGACTGTATAGTCCACAGTGTCACAAAGAGTCAGCCACAACAGAGCGACTTCCACTTTCACTTTTCTGTATTAGGAAAAAATCTAAGGCATAGTGACCTAACAACAACTGAATATTTACTTCATGGTGTAGACTCTGTATGTCTGTGCTCAGTCGCTCAGTCTTGTCTGACTCTCTGCAACACTACGGTCTGTAGCCCACCAGGCTCCTCTGTCTATGCGATTTTCCAGGCAAGAATACTGGAGCAGGTTGCCATTTCCTCCTCCGGGGTTTGACTCTTTAGGTACTTTAAATTAATGATCATTATATAGTGCTATAGACAAATTATATAAGAAATAACAGACTAGGCCAACAATGCCTTAAGCCCAGGCTGTCCTCTGAAAGCATCTTTGGAAAATGTAAACATAACATTTACCACTTACCCTTATTTCTGAAAAGTGGTACTCTAAAAAAATTGCAACTATTAAAAACTCTTCACTCAAGTTCTGATTATTCATTCATTGATTTAAGAAACTCCCTACCATGTGCTCTGCACTTTGTGTGGAACTGAGAATAGAACAAGAGCTGACAGGGACTTCCCTGATGGTCCAATGGCTAAGACTCTGCACTCCCAGCGTAGGGGGCCCAGGCTGGATCTCTGGTCATGGAACTAGATCCCACATATCTCAGCTATGCTCCTGCAGGCCGCAACAGAGATCGAAGATCCAAGCCACAACTAAGACCTGGTGTAGTCAAATAAGCTTTTTTTTAATAAAAGAAAAGAACAAAAGCCCGTAGGATAGTGGATGAGACAGACAAGTGAAGTGGCAAATACAAAATATGATCGACAACAGTCAACCCAACCTTCAGGGATCAAGAGAAAATGTCTGCACAGAAGCAATGACAACCAAGATGAGATCTAAAGGGTAAAGAGAGAGTCACTGGGTGTGGCAGAGGATCGGGGTTTGAAGCAATGGGAACATTATGTGTAAAGGCTTTGCCGTGAGGGCGAGCATGGTGAATTTAGAAGATGCAAGTAGTTCAGGTTCATATAGTCTTTATGCTTTATGCTTTTCTGCCTAAACCAGGCATGAAAATAAATGCTTTCCTCCCTTCACCCCTGGAGGTTCTCCTCCTACCTCACTGAAAATTCCTTCATAACCTCCTTCACTGTTTCATCATTATCTCCTACACATCTACTACTTGGAATGCATCAGGCTCAAACACTCACACTCTCCTTTTTCTGTCTACACTCACTCTATAAATGATCAAACACAGGTTTCAAATACCATGCATTTGTTCATAACTATAAAATTTTACATCTCCTGACAATTAGATCCAAGCAATTACTCTACATCTCCTCTTAGATTCTATAGTGATCTCAAGCTAGACTCGACATTCCAAATCCAAACTCTTGACATTCTCCCCACCAAAACATCTTTCCACAGTCTCACTCAACTCTGCAAACAGCAATTTTTCTGATTGCTCAGGCCAAAACCTTAGAGTCATCCTTAACTCCAGTCTTTCTCTGATACATCCCATCCATCTGAGAACCTTATCTACCTTTCTCAAAAACCTTCAGAATTCTATCACTTTTCAACTAGCTTGCTATCACCCTAATTTCAGTCCCCATCATCTTTAGTCTGGACTATTTAAATAGTTTCATAACTGTTCTTCCACTTCTACCCTGCACTCAACAGTCTATTCTCAACATAGTAGCTAGAATGATCCTTTTAAAAATACATCAGATTGTACCATTCCTTCTGCTTAAAACTCTCTATGATCTTACAAACTTACTCAAAGTAAAAGCCTAATTCTTTAAGAGCAGTCCACAAGTCTTTACTAGCTACCATCTCTCTGATTTTCTTCCTATTACATTTCCCTTCATTTACTCTGTTTCAGCCCTCCTTGCAGGTCCTCAAATATACCCAATGCAGTCTCACCTCAGGTCCTTTGCACTTGCTGGTCCCTTTGCCTGAAACCCTCACTGCCAACATCTATATGATTCACTCCTTTATTTCATTCAAGTCTCTGCTTAAATGTTCCCCTTATCAATGAAGCCTTGTCTCACCTCCCAGTACAAAACAGACTATCCTCCCCTCATCTCCCTTGTCCTATTTGTCTCCAGGCTCAACTACAAAAAAAAAAACAAAACACAAAAGAGAATCTGTTTACTTATTTAATATCTCCCTAACCTCTGCTGTAGAGCATGAATATGTGTTACTCACTGCTGTATCTCAGAACCTTAGAATACTGCCTGGCAGATCACAGACCTGCAGTAAATATAATGTTTGATGGATGAATTAACAAAAGCTGAAAATATTATCAATTATTCTCATGAACGCTATTATTGTAACTTTCTATTTTAAGAATAATTTTTAATACTATATCCCTAATTAATAGTTAACTGCTTATAAACTATGTAAAGATAACTAATACAATTTTTTTCCCTTTAGCCTAAAGACATAAACACACACACACAGTTTACCACCAAGGGCTGAACAACCTAGAATACTTTATAGCACTCTTTTCCTTTATTTGGCTTAGTACCTTCGAATATATTGAAGTGATATGTTGAGTTCCTATGATATCTTAGAGCCAATGAATATTTCACCTGTAATTCTACATATGAGTTAATAATAGTACTCTGCTGGTATTTGCCAAATTTCTATAGAAAAATTTCCGGTAAAGAATCTGCCTGCAATGCAGGAGACCAGGGTTTGATCCCTGGGTCTAGCATATTCCCTGGAGAAGGAAATGGCAACCCACTCCAGTATTCTTGCTTAGAAAACCCCATGGACAGAGGAGCCTGGTGGGTTGTCCATGGGGTTGCAAAGAGTCGGACACAACTGAGCAACTAAGTTTCACTTTCACAGGCAGACAAATTCACAGAAGAAATACAAACAGCCAATAAATACATGAAAAATGTTCATTTACATTAATGTTCTTTAATGATTAATTTTCAACAACCTAAAATGGCTTGGCAGGGAAGGAGAGCAGAACCACTTAGAGAAAACCAGTGCTAGTGAGAGGTTTCTTATGTACAGAAAGAGACTCAGAACCTGGAGAACCTACTCACTGACAAGGGTGTGGGGTTGAAATACCTGTGATGGAACAGTAGACAATATGAGGTGCAATCTCATCTATATCTTCATAGCCCAGCCCCATCGCAGACAGCTTGCCAGGGACATAATTCTCTACAAACACATCACAAACAGCCGCAAGCTGCAGGAAGAAATGAAGACAAGTCAGACTTAAGGGACTCCCTAACTTTCAACAAATCCCCACACGAATTCTGATTTCAGTAAACACAATTATCCTCACATTCTAAAAGCTCAGAAAAATCAGAGGAAAAGTAGAATCACAAGGTGTAATTAGATAGACGTGAAGGCTCTAATCAACTACTTGAGGTATGACTGTCAATTAAACAATGGCTATTAAAATGTTCAGTTAATACCATAATGTTAAGTGGATTCTGCTTACATTAACTGTAAGAATATCTAGGCTATGTGGTGCCCAAGTATATTCTCAGAAATTTAAAAAATCAGACTATAAGGACATAAAATACATGAAAATATCTTTTAACTCCTTTAAAACTAAACACATCTTTACAACCCTATCCTTATCATGTAATACTTCTCCATGTAATTACAACATGTACATATTGGCACCTAATACTTGTAAACTCTTGTCAATTGCTTTCACAATTTCCAGATGCTTCCTTTCCAAAGAGTTTTAAATGTATTTAATGAATGACTAAAAAAAAATGCTAAACTATAACTCAGTAAGTAAATCAATAACTGTCAGAAACAAGACCCCAATTTTGATTCCCAGATTAATACTATATGAAATAGAGGAAAACAAACCATTGAAACCTTAATCTTAAACTTTTTTTCAAAATCTCAATTGTGACTACGTATCTTCTGAAACTATCACAAAAATTGTACGAGGTCACACAGAAAAAATCATGACATAATTCTTAACCATATCCAAGTGCCTAATAACTATTCAACAATTGTTTAATTGCCCTGTTAACATAGATATATTCTCACACATACAAACTAATGAAATAGAATAAGTCTGGGCCAGGGGCAGACAAACTTTTTTCCATAAAATGTCAAACAACAAATAGTTTAGCCTTTCCAGGCCACATACATTCCCTATCACATATTGATTTTTCTTTAATGATCTTTAACAATGTAAAATTCATGCTTAGTCCATGGGCTATGCAAAAATAAATCGGACTTGGTCCACAGTCCGCCAAACTCTGCTCTAGATGGAAAATAACTGAATTTACATAAACTGTAGATAGAAACGTAAATAAATGGAGTGCCTGTTTGTTATGCTGTCAACAAATTTGGAGTGGATACATGGAACTATTTGACCTAACAAAACTTAGGGAGAGGGGATCTTAGGAGGCATCTCAGGGAAATAAGCTGTCATCCTCCAGAGCTCCTGAAACAGAGATACTGGAGATCCAGGTGACCACCTTCTGAAAAGGAATGATAAATACATTAAGATACAGAACAAAGAAGAAGAGATTTCAAGTATGCACTCCAAATCTCAAGCCATACAGACATCCTTTCCAAATTTCAGGTGCCAATTAACTTTTGAGATGCTTCTCACATGGGCAGTATGCTCCAGGGAGAGCCCAAGTTGAGATGTGTTTATTTACTGTTAATGATTCTAACAATTCTACCAAGTATTGCTTGGGGAATGTGGAGGGAGAGTGGGTGTTAGCATAAATAAAACACAAGGCTACAGTTACAGTTCAATTTGTTCCACATACAGTTCTGAGTTTCTGCCTACTAACAAAGCACTTCTGTGGGTGCTAAAAAAAAAAAAAATGACATCAAATACACCTAGGCTTCTATACCAGTCATCTCCTGGCTGCATAACTTGACTGGCACATATTAACAGTATAGTACAGTACCTTATGCAAATGACATTTGATAAATTATTTTTAATTTTAAAAACTCTGTGTGTTCCTCAAAAAGTTAAACATTGAATTACCAGATGACTCAAAGATGCCATTCCTAGGTAAATACCACAAATATTTGAAAGCAGCGACTTGAACAGGTACTTATATCCAAATGTTCATAACAACATTATTCACAGTAGCCAAAAGGTGGAAACAACCTAAGCAGTCATCAATAGACAAATGTTCCCATCCATAAAGTTGAATATTTTTCAGTCATACAGAGGAACAAAGTTCTAATACATGTTACAACATGGATGAAACTTGAAAACATAATGCTAAGTAAAACTAACCAGACACAAAAGTACATATTGTATGATTTCACTTACATGAAATATCTAAAATAGGCAAGTTCATAAAGGCAGAAAGTAAATTAGAGGTTATCAGAAGCTGAGGGAGGTGGAAGTGAAGAATTATTGCTTAATGGATACAGAGTTTGTTTGGGGTAATGAAACATATGGGAAATACATAGCAGTGATGGTTACACTACATTATGAATGTAATTAGTGCTACTGAATTGTGTGGTACAAATGGTTAAACACATTTTTATGTTATATATGTTATACCACAATAAAAATTATTTTTGCAGAGTATTTATATTTTTGATTTAAAGTTTTGTCGGGTATTTGTATTTTTAGATTTCTATAGGATCATAAATTATATTTCAAATCACATAAAATAGTCAGATGAATCACAAATTCATCTGAATTCAGTGAATTCAGATGATTCATCAACTTTCAACTTGATTTGATCAATTTTCAGTAAGACAAGAAAATAAATGTAATGAATAAGCTATGCTAATAGAAAAGTATTCAGAATGGATAAAGAAAACAAAAAACATTTTTAAAAACCAATATACATATTATTATGTTTATTGGGAGAAATGAGCATACAAGGACATAAAGAGATTTTATATTATATGCTAAAATAGTCATCTTTTTGCCCACGAACAGACATTACTTGTGTAACAATAGAAAAAAAAATTAAGCTAAAAAGAGCTGTGCTCTAAAAAGAGTCAGTAGTCTGACTCTATAAAGTTATAAGAAAAATACAGAGAACTTGAGTTTAGGAGCTAAAGAGTTCTACTAATAAAGAGACCCAGTAACTTTTTAAAAAATATTTATTTATTTATTTATTTGGTTGTGCCAGATCTTAGTTACAGCACATGGGAACGTCTATCTTTGTTGCAACCTGTGGGCTTTTTTAGCTGTGGCATCCAAACTCTTAGTTGCGGCATGTGGGATCTCGTTCCCTCAGTCAGGCCCCCTGCACTGGGAGGGCAGAATCTTAGCCACTGGACCACCAGGGAAGTGCCCCAGTAGCTTTTATTATTACCTAAGATTTCTATGTTTGCATTATGATATTTAATGATAAAATATCCCTGGAAAAGTACACAGCATGTAAGTTTTTCTTTTCTCCATTTTGTAAACATTTCTTTTAAATAAATGTATACTAGCTATTTTCTAGATACTGATTCTTGGTAAGTCTGCCATATGACATATTCTCCTTCTCTCTCTGTTTTGAGAGAACTCATTTCAAGAACAGGTATGCTGCCTAAAGTATTAGCTAAGGCATTTGTTAAAATTCTAAACAGTGCAGTGCTGAAATCAGACACATCAGAAATCACCCTGAGTTTTATGGATCTCCACACTATCTACAAGGTTTATACAAGTCATCTGCTTCAGTGGAGACCGAACATTTATTACATTTCCCTGATATAAGAATTTACTATGAAATAAAGTAAGAGGGAAAAACAACTTAGTCCTAGTTTTACTAGTGATCACCTCTTCCTCACTGAGGTGTTCACAAATCAACTAATAATCTATTCTAGAATTTTGCCCCCAATTAAAAAAAAAGGCACAATTTTGCATATTAGAGAAGCCAACATCTTTTTCATTTCTTCTGGGAAAAACAAAATCTTCTTTTGTTTTTCTCACAGTAAAAAAAAAAAAAATTAAAATCAATTGAAATACCAGATACTTAATTCTGAATTGTTTTCATTAGATATAATTTAGGAACACATTGGAGGAGCAAGACAAGGAATAAAGGGGAATAATGATAATAATTTAACTACATTTATCTGTTAAAAAAATCATAAAATAAATTTTAAATGTACGTCCAAGGATGTTCTTACTCATACGAGATGTATTCTGCAATCAAATGCTCTATCCCTGAGCTCTACCCCCAGGAGATATCTTCTGAAGGATTTAAAGGCAAAGTTTCATGATGTCTTCTACTTACTTTGAAATGCAAATCAAAACTACAGTGAGGTATCACCTCACACCAGTCAGAATGGCCATCACCAAAAAAAGCTACAAACAATAAATGCTGGAAAGGATGTGGAGAAAAGGGAACCCTCTCGCACTGTTAGTGAAAATAACCTGATACAGTATGGAGGTTCCTTTAAAAAACAAGGAATAAAACTACCATGCTGCTGCTGCTAAGTCGCTTCAGTCGTGTCCGACTCTGTGCGACCCCATAGACGGCAGCCCGCCAGGCTCCCCCGTCCCTGGGATTCTCCAGGCAAGAACACTGGAGTGGGTTGCCATTTCCTTCTCCAATGCATGGAAGTGAAAACTGAAAGTGAAGTCGCTCAGTCGTGTCCGACTCTTCGCAAACTCATGGACCGCAGCCCACCAGGCTCCTCCATCCATGGGATTTTCCAGGCAAGAGTACTGGAGTGGGGTGCCATTGCCATATGACCCAGCAATCCCACTACTGGGCATATACCCTGAGAAAATCATAATTGAGAAAAATACATGCACCCCAATGTTCACTGCAGCATTATTTACATAGACAAGACTTGGGAGCAACCTAGATGTCCATCAACAGACGAATGAATAAAGAAGTTTGGTACATATATACAATGGTATATTACTCAGCCATAAAAAGGAGTGAATTTGAGTCAGTTCTAGTGAGGTAGATGAACCTAAAGCCTGTTATACAGAGTGAAATAAGTCAGAAAGAGAAAAACAAATACTGAATGAAAATTCCATAATAAATATATATGGAATCTAGAAAAACGGTACTGATGAACCTGTTTGCAGGGCAGGAATAGAGATAGAGATGGAGAGTAGACTTGTGGACACAGAGTCCACAGAAGAAGGAGAGGATGGGATGACTTGAAAGAGCAGCGCTGAAACATATATACTACCATATGTAAAACATATGGTAATGTTTCACATATGAGAGCTAGTCGGAAGCTGCTGCATAAAACAGGGAACTCAATTCGGTGCTCTTCGACAACTTAGAGAGGTGGGATGGAGGTGGGAGGGAGGTTCGAGAGGGAGGGGACATATGTATACTTACTGCTGATTCACGCTGCTGTATGGCAGAAACCAACACAACATTATAAAGCAATCATTTGTTGTGTTTGTTCAGTCCATAAGACATATCTGACTCTGTACAATCCCATGGACTATACCACACCAGGCCTCCCTGTCCCTCACTATCCCCCAGAGTTTGCACAAGCTCATGTCCATTGAGCTGGTGATGCTATCCAACCACCTCTTCCTCAAATATCCTCCAATTAAAAATATATAATTTTTAAAAGGAATTTGGATTAAAGAGGAGAGAAAAAAATATAAGCTGTCATTCACCAATTGAAAACAAATTTTAAGAATTCATTGTACTATTCCTGCAATTTTTCTGCATGTTTGAATTTTTCCTGATAAGATTTTGGGGGAAAATAAGACCCATGACACTGCTCTACTGCCCATGATTCATACTCACAACATGGATATAAAACTTATTAACAGTATAACTAGCTGAAAGCAATAGATTTTAAGACCCCAAAAAAATCTATTTAAGTTTAATTACTTGAAATGTACTTCATTGTTATCAATCAGATCTGAAGAGAAACCCTGCCCATAAAGTTACAATTTAAACCTATCACAGTATGCTGGAAGACATAGGCAGTATCCAAAGAGAGTGAGAAAGACACCTCAGCAAATTCATTTATTTTGCTTAGAATCATACATGTAGGCCTAAAATACTCTAATGGATGTCTTGAGAGCAAGAGCTATGAATTCCATCTAACACTTTAGATGGAAAAAGCACATCTAACACTTTAGATGAATAACCTTAATGAACTTGTAAAGTATTTTTTAAATCAAGTCTGAAATCTTCACTATTCAGGATAAAATAACAGAATATTCTCTCAGTAAGTCACTTCAGTCGCTCAGTCATCTCCAACTCTTTGCAACCTGATGGACTGCACCACACCAGAGTTCCATGTCCATCAGAAACTCCTGGAGCTTGCTCAAACCCATGCCCACTGAGTCAGTGATGCCATCCAACCATCTCATCCTCTGTCATCTGCCAGGAGCCAGCGTGAGGAATCCAGCCCGTGGCAAAGGTCATGAGGAAGGAAGCCTGACAAAACGCAAAGGTGGGGATCAGGCTTCAGGGGTTCCCCCTGGAATTTCCTGAGCATCTAACCCCAAAATCAGAGTCTGCCTGCTTTACTATATTATGCTTTTCACCTACTCTTCTGACATTAACAGGGGACTGTCCCCCCACCACCTTTTTTTAGGGAAAAGTTAATTTAGAGCTTTTAGATAATAAGTCTCCTGGGCATAATAAAAGTGTTTCAATCCAAAAACCCCTCTGATGGCTCTCTAACTTGCCTTACCCAGACTTTTACAACTACGCATGTGATTGTTTACAGCCCCCCAACTGTGAGAGGCACTGGGAAGCCTAAAACATAAAGTCTTTCAAAGAGTTAAAAGTTATTAGAGTAGTGCTGGTGTAGGATTTCATTATTGGGCCAATGTTTGTTGCTAAGTTCCCATATCTTTTATCCATTGTGCACCTGGGAGCACATTAGTTAACATAGTTAGAATGTAAGAAAAAACAAGTGTAGCCTTGAAACTGACCACATCAGACTTTTGAGCTAATTGGTTCTTTCTATGTTGTAACTTACTGCACCTTTGCTTCCTGAAAATGTAACTTTGATACTTTCTGAGGCTGACATAGATTAAAAATATGAAGAAAAAACACTTCAAGGGAAAGTAAATTTTCTGGTTGAGCAGCCTTTATCAAAAGAGGGTCTTAAAATGTTTCACAGGCCTCCAAGGCCAGAAGATAATGTACACAACATCATTGGTGGGAAAGGTATAAAAGTCTTTTTAAAAAATAAAGTTATTGGGGCCTCGCTCACTGAAGCAGCTTGGTCTCCCCGTGTCTTCTTTATTTTCTTGCTGAATTTCCATCTGGGGCGTGGAGGCTCGCCATGTCTACTTACTTGCCCTGGCTTCTAAGACCCACGAGAAAGGGAGCCCAAGGCAGGGCACACTCTACTATTCAAATGGGCGCCGGTGGCCTAACATAGATGGTGCAAACCTCTTGTCTCGAGGTTTTATTAGTTCTCCACATAAACCAAGTTATTCAGCCTCTTTTCTCCACTAATTTTCCACTACACTATTCTTTCCTAATCTAATCTTATATTTCTAATTAAATAAATCTCTCTTCGCCAACTCCGTCCACCCTTTGAATTCCCTGGATCCACTGGGGCTGGACCTCAGCAGTCCTCCCCTTCTCCTCCTGCCTTCAATCTTTCCCAGCATCAGGATCTTTCCCAGTGAGTCTGCTTTTTGCATCAGCTGCCCAAAGTTTTGGAGTTTCAGCTTCAGTATCAGTCCTTCCAATGAATATTCAGGACTGATTTCCTTTAGGATTGACAGGTTTGATCTCCCTTAAGTCCAAGGGACTCTCAAGAGACTTCTCCAACACCTCAGTTCAAAACCATCAATTCTTCCATGCTTTCTTTATAGTCCAACTCTCACATCCATACATGACTACTCAAAACACCACAGCTTTGACTAGACGGAACTTTAATGGCAAAGTAATGTCTCTGCTTTTTAATATGCTGTCTAGGTTGGTCATAGCTTTTCTTGCAAGGAGCGTCTTTTAATTTCATGGCTACAGTCACCATCTGCAGTGATTTGGAGCCCCCAAAATAAAGTCTTTCACTGTTTCCATTGTTTCCCCATCTATTTGCCAAGATGTGATGGGACAGATGCCATGATCTTAGTTTTCTGAATGTTGAGTTTTAACCCAACATTTTCACTCTCCTCTTTCACTTTCATCAAGAGGTTCTTTAGTTCTTCTTCACTCTCTGCCATAGGGTGGTGTCATCTGTGTATCTGAGGTTATTGATATTTCTCCCGGCAAACTTGATTCCAGCTTGTGCATCATCCAGCCCGCAATTTCGCAGGATGTACTCTGCATATATGTTAAATAAGCAGGGTGATGATATACAGCCTTAATGGACTCCTTTCCCAATTTGCAACCAGTCTGTTGTTCCATGTCCAGTTCTAACTGCTGCTTCTTGACCTGCATATAGATCTCAGGAGGCAGGTAAAGTGATCTGATATTTCCATATCCTTAAGAATTTTCCACAGTTTGTTGGAATCCACACAGTCAAAGGCTTTGGCATAGTTAATAAAACAGAAGTAGATGTTTTTCTGGAACTCTCTTGCTTTTTGATGATCCAATGGATGTTGCAATTTGATCTCTGGTTCCTCTGCCTTGTCTAAATCCAGCTTGAGCACCTGGAAGTTCACAGTTCAAGTACTGTTAAAGCCTGACTTGGAGAATTTTGAGCATTACTTTACTAGCGTGTGAGATGAGTCCAATTGTGCGGTAGTTTGAGCATTCTTTGGCATTTCCTTTTTTTGTGATTGGAATGAAAAGCTAATGCTTAATGAGTGCTAACTATGGCAGGCACCCTTCTATACATTTTATACATAGTAATTCAATTCTAACAACCCTAAGAAGTGGGTATTATTGGACTTCTCTGGCAGACCAGTGATTAAGACTCTGCACTTCCACTGCATGGGTCACAGGTTTGATCCGTAGTCAAGGAACTAAGATCCGACCTGCCACTCAGCCATATAAATATAAAATAAAAACTTTTTTTAAAGTAGTTATTATTGCCCTCATTTTACAAATAATGGAACTGATACATAAAGAAGTTAAGTAACCTGTTGAAGTCACATAGCTAGCAATTAAGAAGGCAGGATTTAACTCCTAGAAGAGAATACTAAGGTATGCCCCTAACCACTTGACTTCCCTGTCCCCTCAAGGAAAGAGGCCAAGATCAGGTCTGGACGCATCAACCATCTGAATAAATATTAGAAAAAGATTGAGCTCTACAGTGATGTAGACCCAGGGTTCAAATTTCAGCTCTTCCCTTTATTAGTTCTGTGATCTTTAGACAATCATTCAAGCCCCTTGAGACCCATTTTGCCTCTTGTGAAAATGAGGCTATAATGTCATTTACAAAGCAAATTATGAAGATTTAAGAAAAAATATTAGCAAAGTACCCAGGCCTAAGATCTGATGCAAAGCAGGCACTCAGTCAATAGACAATAGTACCATAACTAAACACTCTGACACCATGGAGAAACGTCATACACAATATACCAGAAATTATAAAGCAAGTTATACTTACTGTAAAAGCAGTTAAACTCTTGGACTGCAAGGAGATCAAACCAATCAATCCTAAAGGAAATCAGTCCTGAATATTCATTGGAAGGACTGATGCTGAAGCTGAAACTTCAATACTTTGGCCACCTGATGTGAAAAGCCAACTAGTTAGAAAGTTGGCTAAGAAGGCAGGAGGAGAAGGGGACGACAGAGGATGAGATGGTTGGATAGCATCACCGACTCAATGTATATGAGTCTGAGCAAGCTCCGGGAGATGAAAGACAGGGAAGCCTGGCATGCTGCTGTCCATGGGTTCGCAAAGAGTCCAACACAACTGAGCGACTGAACAGCAACGAACTCTTCAAAGACATCTATAGCAAAATTTCAGACTGCCAACAAAGTCATGTTTCAAACACTTTTACTCTGATATTCAAATCCCTAATTACAACCCAGGGGGTAAGGTGCCTTCTACAGAGCATACTGTACCTCTTTGACGATTTTCACCCCTTTTGGATCCTTGATATTAACAGCTATACTCTAAAAATTAAAAATAAGCATATTAAAATAATATCATAAAGATTTTTCTTTATGATAAAGAAAAATTACTGACAGTTCAGTAAGAGAGCCATTCATATCATCAATTCTCTTCTTAAAGTAAATGTATTTTCCTCAGAAAGAAACATTTAAATCATTTTTACTGATCTTATTTGCAATTTGGATATGTTAAAATGATAGCAAGGATTACAGTAAAATCTGTCTCTTATACACATCTTAATAAAACAGAAGTAGATGTTTTTCTGGAACTCTCTTGCTTTTTGATGATCCAATGGATGTTGCAATTTGATCTCTGGTTCCTCTGCCTTGTCTAAATCCAGCTTGAACACCTGGAAGTTCACAGTTCAATCTCTCCTTAATAAAATTATTTCCATTCAAAATCATTATAAATTCTCACAATATGTTTTAAGTTAGTAGAAAAGGAAAATAAAAAGGTCTACTGTTTCTATTTGGTAACTGGCAAATGAATAGAATAAAATGTCACTTCTTGAAAATATTACTTATATCTACAAAAGAAGAGCAGAAATAAATGAGCCACAATGCTATCAAAAGTTTTGTTACTACAAGAGGATTATGGAAAGAAAGCAAAACGTGGGTAATATTCTTACTTTTTTATTTCGGTTAACACTGAGAAAATAAGTACTTTCTGTCCCCACAAAAGGTGGACCCCAAGTTCGTGTATCATCACCAGCTCCTGAAAATAACAGTATGAGCTATTTTAACCTTGGAACATCACGAGACATTTCAAACCAACAAATTTACTCATTCATACGTTCACAGATGACTACGAAGATCAGCTTAGTTCAGTGGAATTAGCAACCTAAAGGAGCCATGGGAGCTTGTTAGAACTGCCCAAATTCTTTCCCTGTTCATATAAATCACTAAATCCTCCCATAACTTCTTTCACTAAAGAAAGTAAAAATCCAGAACAGAATATCCAAATGCCAGTCTTAAGATACATAAACAGCAAGTTTGAAGGGAAAAAATTACTCTCCTAATTCAACAAACAAGTCAGCTCTTTCAGTGTTTTTGGCATTAAATGTGCAAACAAAGTGTTAGGTCTGTAAGATTTTTGTTATATATAATTTAAATCAGAAAAATGATAAGCAAGTCTTTATAAAGTGGTATTTGAGGTTAGGTATAAAATAATGATAAATAAATAAATTTTTTAAATCCTGCAGTAATAAATCAGAAAAAGCAAAATAAGCAACTGAGTAGCAAATGTAAATAATTTAAAATACTAGCTTAGAATAAAATTTTAGTCATCAAGGTCTTGCTTCAAAGTAAAATGTTTAAAACCATCAAAAATAGGGTATTTTTTTTGAGACATCTAGTTCAAATGACCTGAAAAGTACTTGTGTTTGATTCAAAGACAACACTATAGAGTTACAGAAAAAAATTTTTCTTTGCACAAAAAGCAAACAATGTAGATGGAACAGAGAAGGTGATTAATAGGCACAAATTAGTATCACTTAAATTTAAAAATTTATAAGTTCAATTAAATATAGATATTAGAAACTAATCACTACCTAAGTATTACTAGCCCCTCCAATGAGAGATAATTTGTGAGTACAGGCTAAAGTTTAAATTCTAATCTCATTTAAATGATATAGTTAATTTATTAGGCCATTAAACTTTACCCACTGAAACTGATAAAGAAAAACAGACACAGCCTTTTAAAAAACAAAACAGAAGCTAAACGATAGACTCCTTGATTTAAAAAGAAAAACAAAAAGGAAAAAACCTCACAAGAGAAGGGGAAAGAACAAGAGGAGAAAAGAAGCATTAGTTCTAACTGGAGATGAACTGGAAACAACACGAAGCAATAAATGCTAAGTATCAAACTGAACACATATTCAAAACATCAGGGGAAAAAACAAAGTGCAAGAGTCCACAAAAACAACCTCCCAGTAATAGACCAGTTAGAGTCTTCATGGAAAAGGTATGTGTGAAGATGAATCTCCAAGACCAGCCAGGACCTCCCAGAGTCAGGAGACAGTCCAGCCACTTCTATTTTTCTGAAGGTCTCAATACATTAAAAAAAAAAATATTTTTAAGGAGGCAACATCAAGATAAGACTAAAATTAGCTTATTTTAAATGATTACATTCATCTCTGATCACATTCATCTCATGGGTGGAGATAATGTCAAAAATCTAAATTGGAGGCCCACATGGCTTTCCTGGGGGGCTTCCCCAGTGGCTCACTGGTTAAAAAAATTTGCCTGCAATGGAGGAGATACAGGTTCGATCCCTAGGTCAGAAAGATACCCTGTAGGAGGGCACTACAACCCACCCCAGTATTTTTGTCTGGACAATCTCATGGACAGAGGAATCTGGCAGTCTATAGTCCTTGGGGTTGCACAGAGTTAAACACAACTGAAGCAATCAAGCATGCACGCACTCATGGCTTCCCTACCAGACCTGTCCCTAGTGTATGTTGTTGTTGTTGTTGTTTAGTTGCTAAGTCTTACCCAACTCTTTTGCAAGCCCATGGACTGCAGCCAATCAGGCTCCTCTGTCCATGGGATTTCCCAGGCAAGAATACTGAAGTGGGTTACCATTTCCTTCTCCAGGGGATCTTCCCCACCCAGGGATCAAACCCACCTCTCCTGCATTAAGGTAGACTCTTTACCACTGAGACACCAGGAAAGCCCATCCCTAGTATATAATCCCTAGCATATAAACCAGGGTTTAAGAGAAGCAGAAAGGGAGTGTTGATGGCACATGAAAGGTTAAAGGTCACAAGCTTGTAAAACTAGCAATTTGAGAAACATGTTTTATTTGACCCACACACTATTTAAGTTTTCAACTATCTGCCATGATTTCAAAATCCAGAAGCAGCAGATAATAATTCAGACTTCTTTTTTTAAATGATATTTCAAAATATTCATTCATTAAGCAAAGACTTATTGGGTGCAGAGCAGACACAGCAGTAAGTAAAGACAACTTTGAAGTATCAGCAGCATCATTCGACGCCCAGCCTACTTCATTCATTTAGGTTACCTGCCTGGCCCTATCGGCATACAGTTTACATTCACCAACAAACTCAAAAAAAATATACTTAAGCTTGATATGTTCTTTGATTACTCAAGTAAGAATAATCTAAGTCCCAAGTCAGAAAACTACAACCAAATTTAATTCAAGAACTAGGGAAAGCGGAAGTGTGAAAGTGCTAGTGGCTCAGTCGTGTCTGACTCTTTGTGACCCATGGACTGTAGCCTGCCTGGTTCCTCTGTCCATGGAATTCTCCATGCAAGAACACTGGAGTGGGTAGCCATTCCCTCATCCAGGGGATCTTCCCAACCCAGGGATCGAACTCAGATCTCTTGCACTGCAGGCAGATTCTTTACTGTCTAAGCCACCAACCAAATTTAATTTAAGAACTGAAGAACTGGACACTAAAAAAGACTAACTCTCCACTAAAATTTGAAAATACTGCCAAATCACTTTACCCTCATTATCTGTTGAATAATTATCTCAGAAAAACAAAATATATGAACATTAAAATGTACTGAGCAGAAGGGTTAAAGGAAACAGAGAAATTAGTTAGGAAAAGAGCAATGAACACCTGCTAGGAAGAAAGTTTGATGCCTAGTGTGTAGCTACGGGACTTAATAAAGATCTAAATAAGGAAAGGGTCCCCCAGGGTGGAAAGGGAAAAAATAACAAAGGAGAAACAGGTCTAAGCAAATAGGGAAGAGTGATTTCTAAAATTAATAAAAATACAGTCATTCCTTCATCATCCTCAAGGGTTCCAGCACCAACGAGGACTTCAAAATGGTGGATGCTCAAGTCCTACAACTGGCCCTCTATACCCACAGGTACAGCACCCTCAATTCTACCAACCACAGATCATTAAAGTTCACGAGTCCACAGACTCAACCAACCAGACACAAAGGGCCAACTGTACAAATATTTAACCTAGAGGCCAAGGGAAATAGCAAGAGAAATTAGATTGACTATTCTTCCAAACAAGCTGTTTATGAGACAATGCAGAGAACGTAGACTCCCGGTTTAAGTACTTATTAGAGAGAAAGGGAAAGTAATATGACACTTTTCTAAGTAGCCTCATCAACAGCAACGTGAATTAAACATCAAAGAATTGAGAAGGCACCAAATAAGAGTGAGAATTATGCACCCAGTATAGGTTTATTTGGTGAACAAAGGGAAGAGAAGAAAGGAAAGTTGTCAGATGAAAAACATAAGAGCAAAGAATTCATCTTAGCTTCAGTGTTTTTTCCTCAAAATATTTAAAAGTTTGAAATGGGAAAACATTTCTTTTATTAGAAATAGAAAATAATGACTTAGGTTGGGGTATTTGGGTTCCTTTTGGGAGGACTGATTCCTTTCCTTCCTCCATCTTCTACAACCTATTTCTCCCCTCTTCCCTTCCCCTGGTCCCTGGCTCCCCTTCATCCCACAGTGAGGCAAAGTGGCCAGGCTCACTCTAACCTCAGTCTCAGCAGCAATTCTTGTGTGGGGCTCAGGAGGACCAGGATCAGAGATGAATGTCCCAACATTCCTTACTAGCTGTGTGACCGTGCACAAATCCCTTCATCTCTCGGGGTCTCTGTGTTCTTATTTATAATCTAGGAATAATAACAGGTGACAGGTTGTTGTAAAGATTGAATAAATTAATATAGGTAAAGTGCTTAGAACTGTGCCCAGCACTAAACGTCATTAACATCACTGTTATCACATGCATGTCAGTTTCTACCAGTGTGCTTAGTCGCTCAGTCATGTCCAACTCTTTGTGACCCCATGTACTGTAACCCACCAGGCTCCTCTGTCCATGAGGATTCTCCAGGCAACAATACAGGAGTGGGTTGCCATGCTCTCCTCCTGGGGATCTTTGCGACCCAGGGATGGAACCCAGGTCTCCCACATTGCAAGCGGATTCTTAACCATCTGAGCCAGCAGGGAAGCCCCGGTGTTTCTAACAGAGATTTATAGAAACTGGCTTAGGGCTCAACCCTTGGCATGTAAAGAGTAGAAAGAGATCTAACTTCAGTATAGGTTCAGAGGAAAATAAAGAATGGAGAAGAAAAATAATCATTTCATTTCAATTCTTTCCTCATCCCACATACAGGTACATGGATATTTAAAGAACTATTAAAAATATTTATTAGCTTGTTTCTATGTTTTAAAGAGAATAGTAGTTTTACCTGGTCTTTCCACTTTTATAACTTCTGCTCCAAGATCTCCTAAATTCATAGTTGCAAAAGGTCCTGCCAGTACTCTACAATGTTAACAGTGATAAATAAATTCATTACCATCTTTAAGATTTTTATATTTATTTGTTTCTTAATGGTCCATCAACACAGACAAGCTCATATAATGTTAGTAAGAATTAAAACTGTTATAAAAGTGATTTGGCCATATGTATCAAGAGCTTTAAAAATAATATTCCCTTTGATGCAGTAATTCTACTTCCATAATTCTACCCTAAAGAAGAAATTGAAAGATTTTCTAAGGCCAAGATTTATGTACAAGGGAGTCTACTTTATACTAGAAAAACATCCGTGGGATGACTAAGTAATTATGTGACAACTATATAATAAAATATTATTGCATATTTTTGTTGAATTTTGAATGACATGGGAAAAATAGCCAAAATATAACATAATGCTTAAAATATGAATAAACCTATAATTTCAATATAGTTTCATTTTTTAAAGTATAAATAGATAGGCAGATTAAAAAGAAATGTATAAATATTATATGAATTGTCCTTAAAATAATGAAATTATAGGAAATTTCCTTGATTTGTCTTTCCAAAATTTCAATGATAAGCTTACAAGCACCCTCTTATAATCCAAGAAACAAATGCTTTTTTAGAGAAGGGGAAAACTCAATCACCAAAACATAGATAAACCAATACACACCTCGTTAGATCCAGAATCTTTACACCCTCCAATGGCTTCACATTGTCAGCATCTGGCAAAACACAGAAAATATTTGAAGATAAGTGATTACTAATTTTAGGAAGGAATAATGCATAATTTTGCCACCTGATTTAAAGAGTTGACTCATTTGAAAAGACCCTGACACTGGGAAAGATTGAAGGCAGGAAGAGAAGGGGATGACAGAGGATGAGATGGTTGGATGGCATCACCAATTCACTGGACATGAGTTTTGGTGGGCTCCAGGAGTTGGTGTTGGACAGGGAGGCCTGGCGTGCTGCAGCTCATGGGGTTGCAAAGAGTCACACACGACTGAGCAACTGAACTAAACTGAATGCAGCGTTCTTCATACTCTGAAAGTACTCTCTATTACTACCAAATAAATAAATAAATTTTCCTTCAGATTACTAAAGGAAACTGTGTATAATACAGAACCCTTGACCAATCCAATTTATCAATCTGTAAAAATTGTAAAGCCTCTAACACCAGATTATTCCCCATTTAATAAAGTCCAAAGCTACACATGAAATAGTTTATCTAATGAAAAATAAAAAGTTGGAGGAGAGAGGGTTGAAGAGGCTGAGCACAGAGGATTTTTAGGACACTGAAAATACTGTATATGATACCATAATGATGGATACGTGTCATTACACATTTTCCAAACTCACAAATAGAACTTTTCATCACCTGAAAGTTTTCACCTGCCCTTTGCAAACTACCTTTCCCTCCATTCCCAACCTCAGGCAACCACGATCTGCTGTCACTACAGTTTTATCTGCATCTTCTAAAATATTATCTAACTAAAATAATACAGCATATACCCTTTTTTGTCTGACTTCTTCCATTCAGCATAATGATATTGAGACTCGTCCATGTTGTTGAATTTTTATAAGTAATATCCTGTTCTATGGATATACATTTTTCTTTATCCTTTCTAACCTACTGAGTAGCCTCCAGTTTTACATTCCAGTGGATCAAGCTGCTATGAACATTCATGTACAAGTCTTTGTTGGACATGTTTTCATTTCTCTTGAGTAAATACCTAGTGGAATGGCTGGGTAATATGGTAAGCTTATGCTTAACTTTCTAAGAAACTGCCAAACAGCTTTCCAAAGTGACTGTACAATAGTACATGTGAGTTCTAGAAGCCCCACATCTTCAAAACACTAAGTATTGTTAATCTTGTTAAAATTTATTTATTTGGCTGCACTGGGTCTCAGTTGTAGCACATGGGCTCTTCAATCTTCCTTGCAGCATGCAGAATCTAGCTCCCTGACCAGGAATCAAACTGGTCCCTTGCACTGGGACCTGAGTCTTAACCACTGGACTATCAGAGAAGTCCCTTGTTAATCTTTTTAATGTTAGCCATTCTCATGGGTATATGATGTTTCTCTGAGGCTTTAATTTGCATTCCTTTGATGATTAATGCTATTCAAAATCTTATCATGTAACAATAGGCCATTCATGTATCTTCTATTGTGAATTGTCTCACTGTTTTTTTAATACTGAAGCAAAATATTCAAAACAATGCAGAAATCCACCAACATATGAAATATTAAATAAGCACTGGCACATCCATATAACAAAATACCATGCCGATGTTAAGAAAAAATGAGACAGATCTACATACCCTGACATATAAACTTGACCAAGATATATTCCTAAGTTAAAAAATAAATCAGAGACTTCCCTCGTGGTCCAGTGGTTAAGAATTCACCTTGTAATGCAGTGGAACCAGGTTCAATTCCTGATCAGGGAACTAAGATCTCACATGTTGCAAAGCAACTATGCCACAACTAGAGACTCCCCGTGCCACAGCCAAATAAATAAATAATTTTAAAAATTCAAGTTGTAGAATAGAATGTATAATATAAGCCTATGTTTGCAAACATGCATAATAATAATAATAATGTTGGTACCTGGAGCATTCATAAAGTTCTACTCTTGGCTAAATCTTGGGGTAAGAATTTATGGAACACTTTCACTAGCTAAGTTACTTATTTCTATAATTTTGCTTAATTCTTAAATCAGGGGAAAAAAAGAAAAAGTGAAAACATAAAGAACAAACAGAGAGAAACAAGATATTTTAGAGTAATTAAAACATAGAAAAAGAGCTTAAATATGAGAAGATATTTTGATATCATTAGGAATGAACTGGCAAGCAATTATTGTCCATTAGACTCCAAAAATATGAGTCTTCTGTACTCATCTCTTTGGGGGCCCCTGTTTTTTTTTTTTTTTTCAAATGAAGCAGGAAATATATTTAGAGATCTCTTCAATTCATAAATCTCATCTCATCATAAATCTATAAAGAGAAGTTTATATTTCACTACCAATGTCAACTCACAACCATAATAAATTAGTAAAATTTTATGTAATGATGCAAAAACTTTTAAATGAATTCATCTAACATCAGCCAATAGCATTTTACTTTTATGATCTGTGAAGATAACCAAAAAGGACTTCTAAAGCATATTTAAAGTGAAAGTGAAGTCGCTCAGTCATGTCCAGCTCTTTGCGACCCCATGGACTGTAGCCCACCAGGCTCCTCCATCCATGGAATTTTCTAGGCAAGAGTACTGGAATGGGTTGCCATTTCCTGCTCCAGGGGATCTTCCTGACCCGGGGATCGAACCTGGGTCTCCTGCATTGCGGGCAGACACTTTACCGTCTGAGCCACCAGGGAATCTCCTAAAGCATATTTAAGTCACAAACAATTAATGAGTTTTAAACAGTTAAGAACGTAAACCTTAGAGACTGAATTTAATTCTCTGCTTCACTACTTACTATCCTAGTGACCTTGACCAAGGTAAACATTTCTCTGTTTCAATTTCCTCATTTGAAACACCTACATCATAGAGTTTGCAAAGATTAAGTGAAATGTTATATGTAGGCTTCCCAGTGGTATCAGTGGTGAAGAACCCGCCTGCCAACGCAGGAGACATAAGAGACTTGGGTTTGATATCTGGGTCAGGAAGATCTCCTGGAGGAGGACACGGCAACCTTCCGGTATTCTTGCCTGGAGAATCTCATGGACAGAAGGACCTGGTGGGCTATAGTCCATGGGGCTGCAGAGTCAGATATGACTGAACCGACTTACCACCCAGGCACACACAAATTACACTTCCTGGCATATAGGAAATGCTCACTAAATACCAACAATTGTTGTTATCATCATCATCACCAATGTAATATACAGTCCTAATACCTATTAAAGCAGATAATCCAGATTTGAAAGCAATCACATGACTCATGATTATTTTAAGGAACAGAAAATAATATTATTCTCAATCCTCTATACTTTAAAAAGATATCTACAGCCATATTTTGCCTCCTTATAAAAGACCAGAATAGTCTGATTACAGGGTGAAAAACAGTTGAAAAGAGCATCTATTATAACGTAATTTGTTGAGATATAGTGAGCAGCTTGTATATCACTCTATCTTATTTGGCCTCTAGGATGGAAAGCTATTATGTTGATACAGCTGAGTAACCATGCAAAGAAATATAATTATAATGAAGCTGCCATCAAATTTATGCTTGCCAGAGTTGCTTCTAGGACTCCTCTGGTATTTGGCCCTAGGTTTCCATGACACAAATAAATTTGAACACCAGTGCGGATATAATTGACAGATGCCCACACAAGTGGCTCATTTGTGTGGCAGCAACCATGACATCCCTCTCCCACTGTACTAGCCAACTACTGAGACATTTAACAAAATGTCAAGTCCTGAAACAAACTGATCGAATATCACTATCAAATACAACATGTGATATACATCAGAAGGCTTTTTACGGAGAACTTAATTACCAGAACTTAGGAATGAGCCAGTAGATGGATATCTCTTCCAAGCTTTATTTAGAAAAGTTAGCAGGATATTTTCTTTGTAGCACAGGTTGAGTCTTGAAGGAATTCTCTGTTCCTAATAGTATAATTTGGCAGGAAATTTTAGGGGTTTAGAATACTTGGAAAACCAGAATCCACTGGAAAAGATTCCAGGGAAACTAAAATTTTTGAGTTGTAAAAAGATAGTGTGGAAATGACACTCAAGTTATGAGGCATTAAGAGACAATTCGGTTCAGAGGTAAAGACTCCACCTGCAGTATAGAAGCTGCAGGAGACATGGGTTCAATTCCTGGGTTGGGAAGACCCCCTGGAGGAGGAAATGGCAACCCACTCCAGTATTTTTGCTTGGAAAATCCTATGGATAGAGAAGCCTGGCAGGCTACAGTCCATGGGGTCACAAAGAGTCGGACACAAGTAAGTGACTGAGCACATAGAAAACAATAGAAAGATGGATAATAACAAATAATAGTTTATAAATCATGCTTCACTGACACTCAGTTTCTTCAGAACTGCCCTTCCCTTTCAAGGATTTGGCTATTACTGTGGGATTTGCAATCAAAGAGGTTTTAAAACTGCTGGATGCTACTATTTTAATGAAAACTTGAAGAAAAATGCAAAAAGACTAGAAATAAAGGGCTACCAAATGATAGGTAAAGCATTACACAACCAAAGTACCAATGGGTGCTAATCCCTAATCCCTCTGCTCTTCTCACTTCCCAGCTTCTCTTGCAATTAGATTAGGGCCAAATGCCTGGGGTCTGGCCAATAACACATAAACAGAAGCAATATAAGCTTAATTCCAGCCCTAATCCTTGAAAACATCCCATTAGGTCCTCCAGGCTTCTACAGTCCTACTGCAGTGACTGTGGGCTAATCTGCACCACAGCCCCATCTAGCCTTTCCTGACCAATGAAGAAACTAGGCATGGGCGGAAGAAAAATGGTAGTATCCTCTAAGCGAATGCAGAGCATCCAAGCCAAGAAGTTAGAAGTCTATTTCAGGGGTAGGTTGCTTCACTGCAGCAGCAGTCATCAAACTGAGATACATTAAGACTTTCATAAGAAATCAATGAATCAGCTTCCATACATATTTTTCCCCAAAACTGATCAAATAAAACCTACAAATAAGCCTTCTTTCATGACAAGTCTTCTCACACTGGGTAAAAGGAAAGCATATTCCTCACACATTACAAGTCTTACCCTCACCTTAGTTCTTACTATAAAATTTATTTGTGATAAAAAATTTTTAATATGAACTTAATATATGCAATGCATTGCTAATCAAAAGTCATTTAGGAGAAAGAACACTAGTATAGAGTGGAACATAGAAGTGTAGAAAACGTTACTAACTTAGAGACCTTATAAATAATCAAGTTATAGTTATAGGATTCACAACCAAAAGTCAGGAAGCCAGAGAAAAAAGCTTCAGGGTCGAGGCCTCTTTAACGGGCCTGAAGAGAATAACTCAGGGATAACAAGTGGCTGAACCAGGAACTCGTGGAGCAAATGACATTATAAACTACAGAATATGAATGCCCACAAACCCATGAGACCCCTGAAACTTCACCGTGTAGGTGACGTGGCTTTCTTCCAGAAGAAGACTGACCAAAGGGAAGACCTTTGTGCAAATCAGGGAAAGTCATCATTCCAGGGGACAACCAGCAAAACACCATCATAGGTACTTGAGGGGCATTATAATTATCACAGAAAAGAAGAAAATGTGCGTGTGGGAGGTGTGGGAGGGTGGAAACGGGGGGCAGTGTTAGATGGTGAATGTGATGAGCCTATTTTGAACACAAAAAGGGAACAGAACCCTATTTTACAGACCAACTGCAAATAAAAAAGGAGGAATAGATGGAAAGGGAAGGGAGAGCCTGGGAGAAGTGAGTAGACAGATATATATGTCAGAAAAAAATGTTTTATGATTTGTTTTCAACAGCTTCCAATAGGTCATTCTGAAGAGCAGGAGATGTCTAGAAGAACTTAGGATACTTTCTGTGAAGTGCTATGGAACCCTCCCAGGGATGTCTCTTTAAGTAGTAAAGATAAAAATTATTCTCTAAGCCTTTTAGAGTTTGGGTGGGGGGAGGGGGTTAAGAAGGCACAATGAGGAGCATGTTTCCAAGGACAAAGGCAGGTCTTAAGGTGGCCTAGCCATGTTCATGTTGTAAATTCATTCAAACTTTTCATACCTACTATCAAACTGTCCACCAAAAAAGCAGTACTAATATATACCAGCATCAGCCATGGAAAACAATGTTCTCCATTATCTCCCATAACCCACAATGGCTTAGTTTTGGGAGCATTTTGCTTACTTGTTTCTTGTAAATTCAACAGTTAAAAATTTGCATGTTACTACCATTTTAATTTTCATTTACTTAATGACAAGAAATTACACTGCTTTTCATACTTTCTCTTTTTTTATATCTTCTCTTGTAAATAATGTATTCTTCTTGTTGGCCCATATGTCTAAAGGCACATTTATCTTTTCCTTATTGATCTGTATGGATTCTTTGTGTAGTAAGAATATTAACCTTTTATGAGTATAAAACACAAAGATACAAATTCTAGTGACATTAAGATTTTATTCACTCATTTTAAAACAAAAAATTGTATCTGGAAAAGAATAATTACATTCTTTAACATTTTTCTTCATGTCAAAGTATTCTGTCAACAATTTTATTATATTCAATAAAAATTTTTTTAAGTGACTTAATGCATTAACACATATTACACATGGGTGAAGAATATTAATCAAAAAGAAATACATATGTATAAAACATTTCACCTGTGCTTGACTACTATGGGCAATGGAAACATGCTTAGAATTAAAAAGAAGAACATTAACAATAGTTAATGGCTCTTAGAGACAAGAACAAGTTGCTTCCAACACCTGCTTAATCAATGAGAACATTACATAAGTGATAGTTAAGAGATCTCCTGTGTTCAATGCAGACCTGATCCTATCAATGAATGAGCTAATCATATCCTAGAGATGCATTTACTTTTCTACTATTCACAATCTTTAACATGGAACAGCTAAACAGCTAACAAGAGAAGAGGAAAACAGAGATAATCTGAAAGTTGTCAGGGAATACTATGGTAGCTTACGCTCTAAGTATATCACAGTAGCTCCACCCCCACCCCCCATCCATGGGTTCCTCAACTACAGAGTCAACCAATGGTGGATTGAAAATATTGGGGAGAAAAAAATTCCAAAGAGCAAAGCTTGAATATGCCTCCCACAACTATTTACAGAGCAGTTACATTGTATTTACAACTATTTATATATTACTTACACTGTATTCGGTATTATAAGGTACACACAGAACAGGTGGTTATATGCAAATACCAAATCATTTTATATAGTAAGGAACTTGAGCGTCCTTGGATTTTGGTATCCAAGGGGGCGGGAATCCTGGAATCAATCCTCTGCAGATCCCGAGAGATACCTGAACAAACATTTCCAGGACTAGCTTCAGGAGCACATATACTAAAATTGGAACAAACATTTCTAACATAGAAACTATTAAATACACTCTCCTGTCCTAAGAAGTGCTTTCATTAAAAATACATGGTCTTTAATACCCATACTTATTCAAAACCGTGGTTTCTGAAGCAGAGATCAGAGTTATTTCTTACATCAAGAAATGCACCATTTTCTCCCCAGTTAATAAGTTACAAGAGTCATAATGAGAGCTGGTAGACTTCACCTGCATATACAAGGACTGAACCCTAGGAAAGGTCCCCCAAATTATAAACCAACCAGTTTGTATTGAACAGCTGCCTGCACTGCACCTTGCCCAAAAAAAGCAGAGACAGCTAATCGCCCTAAAGTAAGCAGATTCTCCTCAGGAAGAAAGGGGGATGGTCCCCGGGCTCTGACTCTCTGGAATGTAAATAAATGTCTCCAGGGGAAAGATAAACTTCACTGGGTTAACAATCTCAATCTTGGGAAAGTATCCAAGGCCCTGAGTAAAGATGATGCTGTGAAAGTGCCACACTCAATATGCCAGCAAATTTGGAAAACTCAGCAGTGGCCACAGGACTGGAAAAGGTCAGTTTTCATTCCAATCCCAAAGAAAGGCAATGCCAAAGAATGCTCAAACTACCGCACAATTGTACTCATCTCACACGCTAGTAAAGTAATGCTCAAAATTCTCCAAGCCAGGCTTCAGCAATACGTGAACCATGAACTTCCTGATGTTCAAGCTGGTTTTAGAAAAGGCAGAGGAACCAGAGATCAAATTGCCAACATCCGATGGATCATGGAAAAAGCAAGAGAGTTCCAGAAAAACATCTATTTCTGCTTTATTGACTATGCCAAAGCCTTTGACTGTGTGGATCACAATAAACTGTGGAAAATTCTGAAAGAGATGGGAATACCAGACCCCCTAACCTGCCTCTTGAGAAATCTGTATGCAGGCCAGGAAGCAACAGTTAGAACTGGACATGGAACAACAGACTGGTTCCAAATAGGAAGGGGAGTACGTCAAGGCTGTATATTGTCACCCTGTTTATTTAACTTCTATGCAGAGTACATCATGAGAAACGCTGGAATCAAGATTGCCGGAAGAAATATCAATCACCTCAGATATGCAGATGACATCACCCTTATGGCAGAAAGTAAAGAGGAACTAAAAAGCCTCTTGATGAAAGTGAGAGAGGAGAGTGAAAAAGTTGGCTTAAAACTCAACATTCAGAAAATGAAGATCACGGCATCCGGTCCCATCACTCCATGGGAAATAGATGGAGAAACAATGGAAACAGTGTCAGACTTTGTTTTGGGGGGGCTCCAAAATCACTGCAAGTGGTGATTGCAGCCATGAAATTGAAAGAAGCTTACTCCTTGGAAGAAAAGTTATGACCAACCTAGATAGCATATTCAAAAGCAGAGACATTACTTTGCCAACAAAGGTCCGTCTAGTCAAGGCTATGGTTTTTCCTGTGGTCATGTATGGATGTGAGAGTTGGACTGTGAAGAAGGCTGAGTGCTGAAGAATTGATGCTTTTGAACTGTGGTGTTGGAGAAGACTCTTGAGAGCCCCTTGGACTGCAAGGAATCCAACCAGTCCATTCTGAAGGAGATCAACCCTGGGATTTCTTTGGAAGGAATGATGCTAAAGCTGAAACTCCAGTACTTTGGCCACCTCATGAGAAAGAGTTGACTCACTGGAAAAGACTTTGATGCTGGGAGGGATTGGGGGCAGAAGGAGAAGGGGACGACTGAGGATGAAATGGCTGGATGGCATCACCAACTCGATGGACATGAGTCTGAGTGAACTCCAGGAGTTGGTGATGGACAGGGAGGCCTGGTGTGCTGCGATTCATGGGGTCGCAAACAGTCGGACACAACTGAGCAACTGAACTGAACTGAACTTGAAATACAAATATAAATTTCCTGGAAGCTCTCTAACAATCATTTCAGTCATCTTTTAACTTCTAAGGCTTGCCCTTTAACCCAAGTTCTAGTTTTCTTGGCGTAGAAAGCCCTGACCATGCAGAAACATGAAAATATTCACTCCTTGGTAATAAGTAGTGAAAACTAACCAAAGTATTTACGTTTTCAGCACTCATTAATACCTGCTGCCTACCAAACATATTGGGTTTCAAATCCTTTCTGGAGACCCCCAGAAATTCCTCAGAGGTGCCCCAGAGGTGTCTTTTCAAGGAGGCAGATAGAGGGGACAGAGCAGCTCTGGGAATCCCAATTCCTCCTTCAAACACGAAGCCACATGCTCTCAAAAAGGCTCTACCAAAAAAAAAATTGTTTTTAATCTACTGAAAAAAAGAAATACTAAAAAGAACTTTGGTAACCTCAATAAAGATTCTTTGTCTCATAGAAACGGCCAAGTTCCCATTTTCACTTACACTTAAATTTACACTCAAATTTGTGGTACTCTTACTTGCGTTAATGTAAAACTTATAAAACATGCATCATCAGAAAGTTAACCAATCATTTTGGGGATCCCCATATACTTCATAGGTACTGAGAAAGTTTCTTAACGCTTTGCTTGTTGATGTCCTCTGAGTACAATGTCACTTGAAGACATCACCTAGCCATTAATAGTGTCTTCAATAAATGCACTATCCTATTTGGGATCCTGTTTTCTAAAGGTGGTCCTCCCTAAACAGTGCTACAATTCTCTTTTTGTCAGAACAACACTCGTGTTACTCACACAAATGTTAAAGTGCCCTTTTCTCCTCACAGGATTCTGACTTCATTCATGGGGCAGCCACCATACTCTCACATACATCATCCCACTTTTCTATTTTCAGGTAATGCAACATAAAACTTCCTACACTTCTCTTCCCCCGAACTCACCACCATATAAACAAATTGAAATATGTGTCTTTGGACCTCAGACCCATCAGCTCAGGCAGTCAGATTGCAATCCCCAGGTTAACATCTGTGAAGACACTAGCTACATTTACAAATGTTCACAATTAAAGTTATATCTACTAATCTCTAAATATCTTAAAAAAATATGATATGAAGTACATATTATGACGCCATAAATATGTTAAGTTAAACACTTTGACCTTTAAACTGATTGGTCAAAAATGATGTACTTTAAGGACAGGAGCCAACCACAAATGTACAGATTAATACTGGTAAAGATATAAGACTATGTAATCCCCACCTTTTTAAGGACTCTTTAATGCCCCCCACCTCCAGTGTCTATGCTGAGAGCTTTGTACTTTCCACCTTTCTGATAAATCCTTAATGTACAGATTAATACTGGTAAAGATATGACTATGTAATCCCCACCTTTTTAAGGACTCTTTAATACCCCCCACCTCCAGTGTCTATGCTGAGAGCTTTGTACTTTCCACCTTTCTGATAAATCCTACCACGAGTGTCTGCATGTTCATGGATTCCATTCTTTGACTCCATGAACAAGAAGTTAGATTCCCATTTCGGTCACTTAATTTCTCTTGGACAATCTTTCTCATCTGTAAAAAGGCAAATTGCCTGTACTCAGAAGTGATTCAAGTGGAATCTGCAGTTTTCATACAATTAAGAATGTGCTCTCCGTCACTCCTCCTATATATTAATACCTGAAAACATAATGAAGAGCACAATGTCGTACATAATCTACTGGTCAAAAATTTCACACTTTATTTCCTGTTTCTAATACAAATTCATATGTGTGGAAGATAGCAAGATATCACTACAGGGAAGAACGTTCCAGAAGAACAAGCCAAGTAAAGACAACTTACAGTGCTTCACTCAATTCAACAAATCATTTGCTAATTATTTAAATGTTAACAAAGGTAATTTTGGTCACTGCCACCCTCATTTCTCTATGCCCTCCCACCAAGAGGTGGACTGGTTGATGACATTAAAGGTGGTGTTACAAGTGACCCACTCATTCATTCAAATATCTGAGACCCCCAATTACCAGACATTAAACTAAGCACCAAAGACAATGTCCAGGAAGGTGAATTACTGGACAGGACAGTGAAAGAAAGAAAGCGAAGTCGCTCAGTCATGTCCGATTCTTTGCAACCCCATGGACTGTAGCCTACCAGTCTCCTCTGTCCATGGGATTTTCCAGGCAAGAGTACTGGAGTGGGTTGCTATTTCCTTCTCCAGGGATCCTCCTGACCCAGGGATTGAACCTGGGTCTCCCACATTGTAGGCAGATGATTTCCTATCTGAGCCACCAGGGAAGTCACTAGGATACAAGTATGTTTAAAGAGAGTAATCTGGGAGGATCCTCAGACCTTAATTGCATCACAAAGCCTCAGTGCGATTCAGTTCAGTTCAGTCACTCAGTCCTGTCCTACTCTTTGCGACCCCATGAATCGCAGCACGCCAGGCCTCCCTGTCCATCACCAACTCCCGGAGTTCACTCAGATTCACATCCATCGAGTCAATGATGCCATCCAGCCATCTCATCCTCTGTCGTCCCCTTCTCCTCCTGCCCCCAATCCCTCCCAGCATCAGAGTCTTTTCCAATCAGTCAACTCTTCGCATGAGGTGGCCAAAGTACTGGACTTTCAGCTTTAGCATCATTCCTTCCAAAGAAATCCCAGGGCTGATCTCCTTCAGAATGGACTGGTTGGATCTCCTTGCAGTCCAAGGGACTCTCAAGAGTCTTCTCCAACACCACAGTTCAAAAGCATCAATTCTTTGTACTGTGAAGAAGGCTGAGCGCTGAAGAATTGATGCTTTTGAACTGTGGTGTTGGAGAAGCCTCTTGAGAGTCCCTTGGACTCCAAGGAGATGCAACCAATCCATTCTGAAGGAGATCAACCCTGGGATTTCTTTGGAAGGAATGATGCTAAAGCTGAAAGTCCAGTACTTTGGCCACCTCATGAGAAGAGTTGACTCATTGGAAAAGACTTCGATGCTGGGAGGGATTGGGGGCAGGAGAAGGGGATGACCGAGGATGAGACGGCTGGATGGCATCACCGACTCGATGGACGTGACTTTGAGTGAACTCCGGGAGTTGGTGATGGACAGGGAGGCCTGGCGTGCTGCTATTCATGGGGTCGCAAAGAGTCGGACACGACTGAGCGACTGAACTGACCTGAAAATTCTCTAAGATTCTTTTTCCTACAAGCTGACTTCAAGGCTCACCGTAGACTTTCACCCCCAAATTCGAAGAGGAGTCAAGACAGTTTCAGAAAATTGGAATAAATCCAAATTTCATCTTCTAAATAAAATTCTGAGCCAGGTCTTCGGTTCAAAGGTATGTTTATACCTTAGGGGTCATTTCTTGAATGATCACATTATTCTTTATAACCAAAGGTCTGTGAAATGGCCATTATTTTAAGAGCTCTGGACAAATGTTCGTTTTGAAATCAGGATCTCTGCTTCCAAACTACCTCCTTTACCCGACTGCATTTAAGAAGATCAAGGAAGGGAATAAAGTCCGGCATCTGCGAACACAGCCTCACCCCCGAGTTATTTAAAGACGCAGCCTGAAATCCTTTCTGAAACGCAGCTGGTTGCGGGGGGTGGGGGTTGGAGTACATTTTCCAAGTTAGTTAAACCTGGGAGACGAGGAGGGATGAGTAAGGAAGAAAGGCGAGTCCGCCCGGTAGGACCGCGCGGAGGCCGGCCCGGGCCCCGGACGTCGGGCAGGGTGACCACCCGGCGACCGCGGAGCCAGGGCGCTGGGGAGACGCGAAAGGTCAGAGGCGGGCGCCGGGGTCAGCGGATACTACAGGAAAGCGCAGCGCTCTGCTGACGTTGCCGCCTGAGTGGGAAGGCTGGGACTGGGGTCTCTTTCGCCGCCTGGACCGAGTTTCGGAGGGTACCTGACTGCGGGCGGCCGGTCCACAGCCCCGTCCCGCCGCCGCGGCGGGAGAAAAGACTGGTTCTCCGCAGAGCGGCGACCCTCGCCAGCGATGCCAGCATTGCGCGCCGCTCACAAATCCTGGCTCCCCGAGCGGACAACTCCGCGCTCGTGCGACCACTGGGGGCGCCCGCGGACAACTCAGCCCTCTCCCCGCACCAGGTGGGAGGGGCCGGGCTCGGCCCGGCCGAGCTCTCCTAACCACCCACCCAGCTCTGGGCAGGCGTCTAGTCGGTGGGTCAGTCCCAACCAAAGCCCGCGAGACTTCAAAGGCCATTGCTGGGGCTTCCCCGGTGTTTGGCCTTTCCTTTATCCATTTTCCGCCTCCTTCCTTCACTTAACTCAATCTGTACCCAGTTCGATAACGTACTTATCCTGCCGCCCTAGCGGAACCTTTGTGAGGCCGGAACCAATATGCTCTATTATGCTGGAGGACGGAGGAGTGTTTTGGTGAAGGACCGCAAGTATAAGTGAAGGGTTGCTCGCGACAGTTCCGGCAGGAGAACGCGCCAGTGGGATCCTTGTCTCCAGCTCTGGGCAGGCGTCTCGTCGGTGGGTCAGTCCCAACCAAAGCCCGCGAGATTTCAAAGGCCATTGCTGGGGCCTCCCCGGTGTTTGGCCTTTCCTTTATCCATTTTCCCCCCTCCTTCCTTCGCTAAACTCAATCTGTACCCAATTCGATAACCTACTTATCCCGCCGCCCTAGCGGAACCTTTGTGAGGCCGGAACCAATGTGCTGTATTATGCTGGAGGACAGAGGAGTGTTTTGGTGATGGACTGCCAAGTATAAGTGAAGGGTTGCTCGCGACAGTTCCGGCAGGAGAACGCGCCAGTGAGATCCTTGTCGTCGTCCGCTGAGATGCAGCGACAGAATTTTCGACCCCCGACTCCTCCTTACCCCGGCCCGGGTGTAGGAGGTTGGGGTAACGGGAGCAGCTTCCGGGGTACCCCGAGCGGAGGCGGACCGCGGCCGCCATCCCCGCGGGACGGGTACGGGAGTCCACACCACACGCCGCCGTTCGGGCCCCGATCTAGGCCCTACGGGAGCGGCCTCTCTCCGCGACACGGCGGCAGCTTCCCTGGGGGCCGGTTCGGGTCTCCGTCCCCTGGCGGCTACCCTGGCAACTACTCCAAGTCCCCCGCGGGGTCCCAGCAGCAATTCGGCTACTCCCCAGGGCAGCAGCAGACCCACCCCCAGGTAATAATAGCCAGCGTTTGCCGAGCTCTTACTGTATGGCAGGCCTGGTACTCCCTTTACGTGGATCATTTTGACTCCTCTATGAGGTGGGATACTGTCGTTAGCCCTGTGTTGCCGATGAATAAACTGAGGCTCAGAGAAGTGTAGCTTTCTTTGAAATGCTCTACAAAGTGGCAGAGCCCGACTCGTTTCTGGAGCCCTCCTGCTTTTTCACCAGTACAGTGCTGCTTGTGCACAGGAGGTTTCCCTAATTCCCTCTCCTTTGTCAGGGCATGGCCCGTTGGTTGCAGTAGACTATGCCGAGTCCTCGCTCTCCTTGGGGGAAAAATAGCGAATGAATCCCTAGCGTAGAGCTCCTCTCTCTAGAGTTATGGGCTAGTGCCATCTCCCTACTGTTGGCGCCTTTTTCTTCTTCAACTTTTTTTTTTTTTTTTTTTGACCTTGGTTTTCCGAATACACTGGCTTCTGCTCCAAGTCTTTGTAGTGTTTCTAGGATTCTGTGGTTTACAACTTAAATGTGCTTAGTAGTTTTCCAACTTTATGCTAAACCAAAACACCTCTCTGAGTGTGGAGCTAATGAGATGGGAAGGGTTAGAAATTTTGAAGCTGTAGGGTAAAAGTTCTAATTTGCCTCCAGAAAAAATAGGGAAACAACTGAGAGAAAACTACAGTTCTTATTTCATCATCAGTCTTTCATTTGGCAAAGTTATCACATTAGAAATCCAAAAGGATTTGAACTGACAGTGGGCATAAAATTATTAATAAGTATATCAAATTGGTGTACTTTTTTAAAACACTAGATTAAAAGAAGCATGGACTTTGAAACTGAACATAACTGGGTTCAAGACATAACTTTTAACTAGCAGTGTGACCCCCACTAGCCGCTAAAGAAAAAGTTCCACTCTTACCTCTGCTAAATGTCTTTAACAAATGATTTTTTTCCTAAAGGGTTCTCCAAGGACATCTACACCATTTGGATCAGGGCGTGGTAGAGAAAAGAGAATGTCTAATGAGTTGGAGAGTTATTTCAAGCCTTCAATGCTTGAAGACCCTTGGGCTGGCCTAGAACCAGTATCTGTAGTGGATATAAGCCAACAATACAGCAATACTCAAACATTCACAGGCAAAAAAGGAAGATACTTTTGTTAACATTTCTGAAATTCAACTGGACGCTTCATGTGTCAGGAACATCTTGGACAAAACTTTTACTTGTAATTAAATTGAAACTTAACATGGTGACTTTGATTGGGTAATTAGTTGTGTGTTTCATCATATCAAGTATTTTTGGTATTACAGAAGACATATGGTAGGATAATTTGCAATATTTAGCTCTCTGGAAGTGCCTACCACAATTTAGAAGATTGACATTTTCCAAATGCTTAACATTCTTGGTTATATAATGGACATTTGCCTTTTAATGTTTTTTTCCAATGTTTTAAAATAAAGCAGTTTGTCTTTCTAGCTATATTGTGCTTTTGTCATATGCTAAAAAATAATTATTAAAATAATGATTTGTAATCACATAGTTAGAATTCATAAGTATATATTTTGGATACTGCTTTTGAAAATAGATAGACCATACTTTGTGCTGTAGACAGGTCTATATATTTGTTCATAGGGAAAGGGAGTAAAGGAAAAGAATAAAAAAATTTCTATTCATATTATAACCATTGTTCTGTATCCATATTTTATGTAATGCTTTTGTAAAAATGTATTGAAACTTGGTAGAAAAAGTTAGAGAAACCCACTTAAGCTTAAATTTAAAACTATTTCTAGCCTTTATACTCCTTTAACTGAAAAAGGCAAGGATGGACCTATTTCTTGCATAGCTAGATTAAAGAATTCTGTGTCTGAATTTCTCTACTCCATATCTCCCAGTATTTCATTTTCTCTTGAGTCTAGGAAGATGGCTATCAGCAGTCTCAAATCACTTCCATTGTGAAGAGAATATTTCCCAACTCTTGTCAATCCCAGTGAAGACAGATTGGTCATGCTTGGTCTTTTTTTGTAGTCTTGATCCAATAACTATGATCAAGGCGGCGTAGCATAATAAATTTGAACATGGACCCATCCCTAGAATGAGGCAGAGTCCCATGATCTTAGACCCACTAGGCCTACCGGGACTAAAGAAAGGTTTTCCAAAGGACGGAATGCTGTGTACCTATGTCTATGGTAATGAGAAAAATATAAAGGGATTTTCGTTTTCCCCAACTATTTAAACAAAACTCTTAGAACTTTCAAGCTTTTTAGGTATTTGGGGATCAATATAAGATGAAAGTATAGCTCATTAAAATTTTGTTTAAACATTCCCAGAAAGAAACTTCTAAAAGTGAAATGGTCACACCAGTTATTTGAGTCGTAACCAGTGCTTTGTATGTTAGGTCTTTCACAGAGGCAAAACAGAAAATAAGGGAAGGATTTAGATTAATAAAAGCTTCATGAGACTCGGGACTACTACTGTTACTATATTCTAATACTATTACTATACTGAAAGATGTGGAATAGAGAAATTCAGAGGCAGACTAGTTAGGTGAGTTATTTAACTTCTCTGTGCCTCAATTTTCTTATATGTAAAATGAAAAGATTAACAGTACCCATGTCATAGAGGTGTTGTGTTTGAGGATTAAATGGGTTTATATGTGTGAAAACTTAGGCCAAAGCCTGGCACATAGTAAGCACTCTAAATGGCAGCTGTTACTTTCTCATTCACCCCTATATCCTCAGCTCTGAGAATGATGCCTGGAAAATAGTAGGTGCTTAATAAATATTTGGCAAATGGATGCTGACATTCTGATTATAACTACTATATTGCTCTGCCTTTATCTGCTGTATACAAAGAAGATAGTAATTTTCCCCCCAATATTCTAAAGGGAATGTCCTACTTTTCTTAACGTCTTTCTAGATGATTTGAGGTCATGATGTGTGATGAAAATTAGAGCGAATAGAATTACTTTTATTGAACTTTGTAGGTAAGAAAATCTCTAAGAAATGGCATTTAGAAATAATTATTGGGCCATTGCTTAGAGATCACTGGATTATTGACAAAAATAAAGTCAGATTTTTATGCTAATATATATTAGCATATTTGTAAGACATTCAAATTATAATTTTCTAATGGCTTATGTACATCTTTACTAGCTTATAAGTGTAATCTTAAACAACTAAAAGTAGGATTTCTTTTTTGCCAAGTTACCAACATCTGCTTCCAGATGTCTGACCTTTCTGATTTTAAAAGAAACATTTTTGTCCTCAGTAAATTTACATTGCTTTTTTGCTCTGGTTATTAGTGTACATAGTTATCAAAGGTCTTTAAACATTGATATTGATTTATTTATGTTACTAGCCTATTTTGTTTAGCTGAGTGAAGAAATTGATCATTCTTTTAAATGAAAAATTAATTGTTCCAAAATGTACATTTTTACCTCCATAGAAATGTTAAATAACCTTTTTGGGGAAATTTATAGTTAAGTATGCTTCTTAAATATTCCTATAATTGAAGAACAGAAGTATAATCTATAGCTGAGTCTTAAAGACAAAGCTTTAAGGGATTCAGATCCAGATCTTCATCCCAAATGTACTCTTTGTTAAAATGATGTGCTTAAAGAACATTTCTGTCGTCAGTGGATGATGCTAGTTCTCTATTTTCCCTTCTGCCTTTTCATAATTACCCTTCTCTCACTTGACAAAAGATACCTATGGCAGGTTTTGTTTTTCAAAAATGATACCAACAATATTACAGGTCCCTCAGACTCCCAGAACCTTTCCTTTACCTCATCAAGATGTAAAGATGTGTCCCTGGCCTTTCAACATGAGCAGACTGTTCTGACTGCCCAAGGAAGTATAGTGAAAGTTAATTTGTTTTCATTATGGGTGAAGTGTGGTCTTAGAAATCAGTTATACTGGCCGATGTGGGGATACAAAAATAGAGCGATGACAGTTTTTGTTTAATGACCTTGCCTTTCCTTTTTTGTCTACCAACTATTCGAAAAATGATTTTTCCTGTGTGTGAATCATGTGAAAGTAGAACAAAGATAGCATGAACATAACATGAAGAGAAAGGCACCTTATTTTTAGGAAACAAATGATAAAGTTGCTTGCCTTATCTCTATCTCATCTATTCAATATTGGTATAAAAGCATGATGGGTTTTGGTGAATCTGCTGTCAGGCAAACTGTCTTTTCCCTACTTTCAATAATGATAAAGAGCCTGATGAATATGTCTCAAACCTGTCTTAATAATATAATTTGCATGATTTCAAGGAGAAGTTAAAATTTCCATGTTTATTTCTGATATATTAACCTTAGATCTTCAAGTTAAAACATCTTGTTTCAGAGGTAAGTTTGTGGTTTTTACATTTTCTAGAGCATTTTTCAGATTCTTTAGAAAAACATTAACTTTTGCCAGTTCATTATTAGATTCTGTAAATCCATATTAATTTCTTACCTGGCCCAATTCACCTACTTACTGTCTTTGAGACATTTCTTTTTTTTATCATTTCTACTTTGTGTTTACATTTAAATTAACTGAAACATATTGTGGATTTTACTATAAATAAAACATTGTAGTCATAAGTATGTGTTGTATAAACCCTGAATTTGTTAGTGACCCAACATCTTTACTGATTTGCTTTTAATTTTTATTCTAATATTCATCTAAGAAACTGTTATTACATGATTATATATAATCCCTTATGTACCACTCAGTAAAAATACTGCCAACTAAGCTATAATATGCTGTTGATTATAGGTTGCATCTCAATTTCAGAGATGTTAAAATGTACATCTTAGTTTGATAAAACACCTTAATACTTTAAAAAGCAGAACATCTGTTCATGTATAGGTATAGGTGTAAATGTTTTACAAAACAGTCTAGGAAAGTTCATGTAACATTAGAAATCCAGCTTTACTTAATTAGGATTAATTCTTCTCAGATATTTATATTCTGTTCTAATTCTGTAAAAGACATACTTTTCAAATGTAAAATCATGCTTCTAACCTATGTAGATTTATCCTCAATAAATATGTGCAATTTCCAGTTTTATGGGGATATTTATACTCAGAATTGTCTTAATTTTAAGCTCCATAAGCAAAATGATGCTCAGTGAATAAGTGATGTCTTGGTAAAGACATCTTGATGTCTTAACTTTTAGTTAAGTTTCCAAGAAATTGAGAAAGAAAATGGCCTGATCAGCAAAAGACTGCAGTGAGGGTGGTTCTTCAATTCTTTGTTTTCAACAAAATTGAAAAAAGCTTAATCAGATTATCAATTAAAGATCATTAAAAATAATTTTGATGATCAATTTATTATTTCTGGCATATAACTTAAAAAGTGACATTACTATAACAAAATTCTTACCTGGCCCAATTTCACTTTCAGCATTTTTATCTATAGTTTAAAAATAGTAATATAATTTTCTCATTTTAGTGTTAAGGAGTGTTTTTAGATAGCAAATTACTATGACAATTAGCTTAAAATGTCAATGTTACTGAAATGACTTTCTTTGCAGTTTTTGAAACTTAAAAAGTTGTTTTTATGTTAAAGTATAAAAGGGTACATCACTTCTCAAAATTACTTTAGAAAATATATGACTAAAAAATTTAAAGCTCTCAAACCATCAGAAGAGGGAGAAAGAGGAATATGGTAAACCATAAATTCAAGAGATGTCAGGAAAGGAGGAAAAGAAGTAAATGACAAGAGTAAATCCAGATATTCCAATAATAACACTGAATCTTAAAAAACTAAAATCTTTTCAAAGGCATATTTTCAGATAAGATAGAGATAATGGAATCTATTTGTTGGTTAAGAAAAGATACATCTAAAAAGCTATAAAAAGATCCAAACCACAGGGGGCATTTTAGCACACCTCTGCATGGTCCATAGGGTTGCAGAGAGTCGGACAGAACTGAAGCAACTAAGCACGCACCAGACATGGTTATAACAAGCAGGTACAGAATTTGCAGGGAGAAAAAGAACTGGTATATAAAATAGAAGTTATATGTAATATATACATATTTTTTCAAGTATTTAACAAATTTTTTATAAATGTTCTAAATCACAGAGTCTTTGCACATTTCAAAGATTTGATAGATCATATTTCCTGACCAAAAGTGTTCAGTAAATTTAAAAACAAAAATATCCTCCCTCAAAAAATTAGTAAAACAGAAGACAAAATTATGGAGAATGTCAACAAAAGCAAACCTATTCATTGGATTAAGTGAAGTCGATAGAAATTGATGAAAAGGAATTTCCCTGGTGGCCTGTTGGTTAGAATTCTAGGCTTTCACTGCCATGGCCTGGGGTCAATTCCTGGTTGGGGAACTGAGAACCTTTAAGCTGCATTGTGCACCAAAAAAAAAAAAAAAAATAGTATTGATGAAAAAAAGGAAAAATATTAAGCTTTGCTGTAACATCAGAAATTATGCTTGAAAAAGGACTACAGTAGGAAAACAATAGTGATGGAATCACCTAGAATAGTGAAATGAATCATCAGTTGCACCATCCTTCTGATTTCTTCACATTGCCTTACTAAATCCTGCATCACCTGTCAAGAGGGTAAAAGAGGTCTAGAGACACAATCTCTGTAAACGTTTGTTAAGCTTTTACTTGGGCACAATTAGGAACTTGGTGTTTTTCATTTTTCATCCATAATGGTAAGGAAAAGAAAATTAAGGGCTTCCCAGGTAGTGCTAATGGTAACAAACCTGCCTGCCAGTGCAGGAGACACAAGAGATGCAGGTTTGATCCCTGGGTTGGGAAGATCCTCTGGAGAAGGAAATGGCAACCCACTCCAGTAATCTTGCCTGGAAAATCCCATGGACAGTCCATGGGGTCATAAAGAGTCAGACACAACTGAAGCGACTTAGCCACAGCAGCAGGAACTTAGCATTTTTCATTTTTCATCCATAATGGCAAGGAAAAAAAAGGGTTATCATGATTGTTAAATTAATCAGCACTCTGGACTCTTACAGGCAAACTCAGACTATACATTTTCATATGACAATATCCTAGAAAATTTTTCTCAAGTTCAAGAATCAATGAATGAACAATATTTCTAAGGACAAAAGAAATAAGATACTCTCTAAATTTACTCAGTTATCCAGAAGGAAAGACGTCATCACTGTACTTTGTGACAAGAACATTTTTTATGTTTATTACTCAAAATTGTAGGGAGACAAATACTGAAGGCAGATGTATATTCATAATTTATTGAAAGGCAATAAATGATGTAAAAGTGAAAAATCAGTTCGAGTTACCATTCTAATTGCTGTTTAAAAATCTGAAAGTGAAAGTGTTTTTGTAATTATGAGGCAAAAAAAAAGACGATCCTTTTCTTTACAAAAATATGACATCAAAAGTTCTTAAATGTATTGCATTATGAAGATGCAAATGTGAAAAGAACAAGAAGTGTTAATAAACACTAGTGTGAAATAAATTAGAGGTGTATTTAAACTCTGGAGTCAAGGTTCATAAAATGAATATAGTCTAGGTTCATGACAGTGGATAAACATGTATTTATGTTCGTGTGATGCTACCCATCTTGAAAATTAAATACTTTCAAAACCACAAAAATAAGAAAATTTTGGGTTTCCTATGTTTACATTCTTATTAAGATGTCTAATAACATTGTTACTAACTCCTTATTCTCTACATTTTTGCCAAATAACTTAAAAATGTTTTAAAAATGAAAAGGATCATTGGACCCAGATAACAAATGATGACTAATTTTTTCTGGTATACTGATGATTAACTGAAGAAATCATACTAGAACCAATAAAGGCATTAAAAGTCACCCAAACGAAGATGACTAACTTTATACCAAAGTATTTGAAGGCATAGGTGATATGTATATTTTACAAAAATACATCATTAATATTGACTCAAAAAGGAATAGAAACTCAGAATAAACCAATAGCCATTAGAGGTACTGAGCTGATAATCATGAGTATTCTTCCCACAAATGATACTGGACTTACTGAGCCTTCATGGAATACTTAACTCCTATACTATAAAAACTTTAGTTAAAAAAAAGTATCCAACACACATATGATATTAATTGATCTCAAACCAGGCCAAGGACAATATAAATGGAAATTATAGATCATTTCACTTAATGGACATTGTTGCTAAAAATCCTAAACAAGACAATTCAACAGTTGCTTACAAACAAACCAAAAAACATCTAATAGGGTGTATCTCAGGATTGCAGTGATGGCTCAACATCTAAAAATTTATTTCTATAATACACCTTATTAATTGCTTAAAGGAAAAAATCTAGTAACTCAGTGGATGAAGAAAATGCATTGTTTAGGCCTTCCCTGGTAGTTGAGTGGTTAAGAATTTGCCTGCCAATCCAGGGGACACAGGTTCAATCCTTGGTCCGGGAAGTTTCCACATGCCTTGGGGCAACTAAGCTGGTACACCCACAACTACTGAGACCACACTTTAGAGTCCATGAGCTGCAACTACTAAAGCCCTGCTCTGCAGCAAGAGAAGTCATCGAAATGACTCACCACAACTAGAGAAAGCCTGAGCGCAGCAATGAAGATCCACACAGCAACCCCCCCTCAATTTTTTTTATCAAGTATGAAAGAACAAAAGAGATGAAACTGATCTTATTTTTAGATAATGTTACTGTCTGTGTACAACTCCATGGTTTAGTCAGTAAGTCTTGTCCAACTCTTGGGACCCCATGGACTGTTCTGTCCATGGGATTCTTCAGGCAAGAATACTGAACTGGGTTGCCATACTCCAAGGGAGGCAAATTTTTTGGAACTATTTTTCTGGACCGAAGAACAATATACAATTACAGCATTCCTACAAATCAGTCAGAAAATGCAATAATATGCCCCACACTCCATACAGCAAGCTGCCATAAATCTAGGTAGGAAGAGGGTTTGAGGAGACCACAGAAGATTACAAAACATTTTGGAAGAATTCTTTTAAAAGCATGACTAAATGGAGAGGTAGATACTCATGCATGGAAAGATACAGTATTGTACATGCGTCATTCTCCCTAAATTATAAATTCACCTCCAGTCGAATCTCAAAATAATTTTGGTGGACCCTGCAAAATGATTCCAGTGTTTAAATGGAAGAGGAAAGTGTCGAGGTTAGTCATAAAAATGTTGAAGAAGAAAAATGTAAGCAGGCTTGCTCCACCAGATAAAGAAACTTGTAAAACTATTGACTGATTGGTGTACTCTGAGAGTAAAGAGACTAAAGAAATAAAAATAGAGAACTCAGAAACAAATTCACACACATTTAAAAAGTTGATACTTGGTTAAGATAGCACTACAAATCAGTGGGGGAAAGGACAGATAATAAGTAGTAATAGGTCAATTTTTTGTGATTATGAAAATTACAAACCCCAATTAATGCAACTGAAACTTATCTAAGTCAGAAGATAATGTAATGAGAAAGCTCTTTGTAAGACTGTCAGAAGTACTTGAGAAATGCAAATATGTTTATAGAGTTGTTTTTTTTTTTAAGGTCAGAGAATACATAGCAGTTACCAAAAAATCTAGGTTAAATATACTTTAAGTGTTTACTCAGAAGGACAAAGACTATCCCTATAACATTCTTAGATTTGTATTTAATATTGTTCTCCAAGTATTGTTAACTATCAACATTAGAGTATAGAAAAGAAAACTCTAATTTGTGCGTAAAATTTATGTTTATTTACTTAGCATTGTGATAGTAGATTGGATTTGCTCATGAACTTTGTATAATAACCTCCTGACCATGACCTCGTTTTTATACTTAAATCCAACAGTGTATTAAAAGAATTCTGTACCTTGAACAAGGGGGACTTCAGGTGTGCAAGGCTAGGTCAATATTCAAAAATCAATTAAGGTAGTCCATCATATCAACAGACTAAAAAAGAAAAAAAAATTATATTATCAATAGATGTAGGAAAAGAATTTGACAAAATCCAGCACCCATTCATGATTAAAACTCTCAGCAAACTAGGAACAGACCTTCTTTAACTTGATAAAGAACATCTACAAAAACCTACGGCTAATATCATACTAAATGGTGAGAAACTAAATGCATTTCCACCAAGATCAGGAACAAAGCAAGGATGTCCCCTCTTTTAGCACTGTTTTTCACATCTTGAGACATCTTTCACATATATAAAGCGGGGGAGGGATAATGATTATAGATTGAGAAGGAAGAAATATTTTCAGATGACATGAGTATTTACATAGAAAATCACCAAAATCAAAACAAAAAACCTGGAAGCAGGATTAAGCAGTTACAGTTTTAGCAGTTTCAGTGTACAAAGTTAATATACAAAGTCAATTGCTTTCTTATATGCCAGTGATGAACAATTTAAATTTGAAACTTAAAACCCAATACCAAACAAAAACAATAAAAAAAAAAAAAACCTTAGGTATAAATCTTAAAACATCCACAACATCTATACAAGGACAACTAATAAACTGGTGGAAGCAATTTTTTAAAAAATAAATGGAAATATTCCATGTACAAGGACAGAAGAGTCAATATTGTCAACATATCAGTTCCTCCCTACTTGCTTTGTAGATTCAACACAATTTCAATTAAAACTGCAGAAAGTTACTTTATGGATATTGACAAATTTATTCTAAAGTTTAATTGTAAAGGCAGAAGACCCAAAGTAGCTGATGTAGCATTGAGAAGAACATAGTGGCATGACTGACACAGCCAGCCCTTGACTTACTATAAAGCTTCAGTAACCAAGAAGATGTGGTAATGGTGAAAGAATAAGTAGCTAGTCAATGGAACAGAAAACAGAGACCAGAAATAGACCCCACAAATATAGTCAATTGATCTTTGACAAAGGATCAAGGCAATTCAATGGAGAAAGGATAGTCTTCAACAAATGGTGTTGGAATGGAACAACGGAATCCACATTTTAAAAAAGTGAATCTGGACATAGACCTTACTTAAACCTTTCACAAACTAAACTCAAAATGAATAATAAACTAAATGTAAAACACAAACCTATAAAGAAGATACATAGAAAATTTAGGTGATCTTCAGTTTAGCCATGACTTTTTTTAGATACATAGCTAAACTCATGATCCATAAAAGAAAAAATAAGTTGGACTTCATTAAAACTGAAAATTTCTGCTATCCAAAAGATGCTGAATGAAAAGATAAGCCACAAGTGGAGAGAAAATATTTGCAAAACAATGAAATAACCATTGTTAAAATGATTAAATCCAATAGCAAAAATCCAAAACACTGACAACACCAAATGCTGGCTGGATGTGGAGCAACATGAACTGTCATTGCTAGTGGGAATGCAAGATGGTACAGCCAATTTGGAAGACAGTTGGCCATTTCTTAGAAAACTAAACATACCCTTAGCAAACAGTCCAGCAATTCAATGAGTTGAAAACGTCCACACAAAAACTAGCACGCCAATGTTTACAACAGGTTTATTCAGAAAGTCCTTCAATAGGTAAATGGATAAACAAACTGGTACATCCACGCAATGGATTGTTATTTGGCAATAAAATGAAACTTATCAAGTCACAAAAAGTCATGGAAGGCCCTTGAAAGCGTAACACTTAAGTGAAAGAAGCCAATCTGAAAAGGCTGCTGCTGCTGCTGCTAAGTCGCTTCAGTCGTGTCCGACTCTGTACGACTCCAGAGACGGCAGCCCACCAGGCTCCCCGGTCCCTGGGATTCTCCATGCAAGAACACTGGAGTGGGTTGCCATTTCCTTCTCCAATGCATGAAAGTGAAAAGTGAAAGTCAAGTCGCTCAGTTGTGTCCGACTCTTAGCGACCCCATGGACTGCAGCCTACCAGGCTTCTCCACCCATGGGATTTTCCAGGCAAGAATACTGGAGTGGGGTGCCATTGCCTTCTCCGTCTGAAAAGGCTACATACTATATAATGCCAACATGTGACAGTCTGGAAAAGGCAAAACTAGGGAGACAAAGATCAGATTGTCAGGAGTTGAGAGAGGTGGATTAAGTGGAAGGAGGAATGAACACGTAAAGCATGGGATTTTCAGGCCCTTGAAACTATCCTGTTATCCTGAAACTATCCTGTTACTGTAATGGTGGATACATGTTGTTATACATATGCCCAGACCCATAGAATGGATAACACAAAGAATCTACTCTGATTTTAGTTAATAATGTGTTAGTAATGGTTCATCAATTGTAATAAATGTACCACTAATGCAAGATTTCAATAATAGCGGAAACTGGAAGTGGGAGGGGGATGAGAGGGTGTGGGGGAACTCTGTATTTCCTGCTCATTTTTCTGTAAACATAAACTCAATAAAATCTGTTGATTTTTAAAGATGTTTTACTCCGGCTTCTGTGTGGAAAACAGACTAGAAGACTGACAGACTGAAATGATTCCCAACAACCATTTAGTAAACTCCTGAAATAGTTGGGGCTAGCGATGGCCCTGATAGCAGAGCTGGATGGAAATGCACGGTTCCGGGCATAAGAAGCTGAGATCATTAATCTCACCGTTTGTTGCTGTGTAACGTGTGTTAGTCGCTCAGTCATATCCAACTCTTTGTGACCCCACGGACTGTAGCCCGCCAGGCTTCTCTGTCCCTGAAATTCTCCAGGCAAGAATACTGGAGTGGATTGCCATTCCCTTCTCCAGAGGAACTTCCCAACCCAGGAATCAAACCCTGGTCTCCTGCATCACAGGCAGATTCTTGTCTCTGTAAAGGGAAATGTAATTCTTTTTCTCTAGTTCCTTATGTGTATCAGTTCAGTTCAGTTCAGTCGCTCAGTCGTGTCCGACTCTTTGCGACCCCATGAATCGCAGCACGCCAGGCCTCCCTGTTCATCACCATCTCCCGGAGTTCACTCAGACTCACGTTCATCGAGTCTGTGATGCCATCCAGCCATCTCATCCTCGGTCGTCCCCTTCTCCCCCTGCCCCCAATCCCTCCCAGCATCAGAGTCTTTTCCAATGAGTCAACTCTTCGCATGATCTGTGTTAAATATTTGTATCAATGTATGCCAATGCCACAAATTGAACTGTCACTATAATCCTTTCTGTTTACTTTTAAGTATACATTTATAAAAATTCTTCAATACAAGGCATTTAAAAATAGTAAATAAATTGGTCCTCAACTTTACATATCACCTTCCATTTGGAAAGGTTAGAAAAAAAATTTTCAGTGCCCTGACTCCCTTGCACCCACAGAGTTCTGAATATAAATTAAGGATTGCAAGTTAGAGGCACTTGCTTAAGATTTAGGAAACAAAAGTGAATCAGAGGCCACCTTCAGTTGGCACTGGTTGTCACCAGTGGTTAAGGAAGGCTGCAGTTTTCCTGAGATTCCAGTTTTCATTTGCCAGGTTCCTAACGATCTGCAGCTCCTTGTTCTAATCTCCCTGGTTCCTAGGTGCAGCCTCCCTTGTCTTCCTGTTGTCTAGTTGCTGTTGCTGGTGGTGGTGTCTTATGAGTTCTAGCCTGGCCCTTACATGCAGTATCCTTCCTAGTGGACTACTTACTGTATTTTCAGAGAGCATTCCAGGAGGCCCAACTTAGATGCTGCTCTTTCAGGTTGTCCGATGTTTTTTTTTTTTTTTTCTGGGTTTTGTTTTTGTTTTGGCCACATTGCAGGGCATGCAGAACTTCCCAGGGCTTAAGCCTGCGCCCCCTGCAATGGAAGTACAGTCTTCTGAACCAGTAGGGAAGTCCCCTGATGGTTTTATAAAAACTTAAATGTTTGTATTAAACCCTTCCCACTTAATAATTACAGTGAATTTTGTTTTATGCCTTTAATCCTGATTGGTTAAATATATAATCCATAGAGATTTTAAAAGTAAAATTTAGCTGTTATCTGGAAATGCCTCTTTTTTTGAAATGAGAAATGGGAAGAAAAAAACAGAGGGATGTCCTATGAGGGTGAGGTTGTTAGGTTGTTAGGGCTTCCCTTGTGGCTCAGCTGGTAAAGAATCCACCTGCAATGCAGGGGACCCCAGTTGGAATCCTGGGTCAGGAAGATCCCCTGGAGAAGGGATAGGCTACCCACTCCAGTATTTTGGCCTGGAGAATTCCATGGACTGTGTAGTCCTTGGGGTCACAAGGAGTCGGACACGACTGAGCAACTTTCACACATTTCATTACATCAGTGTACATCAGTGAATGTTTGGGCCACATAACACTAACCAAATGCTGCTAGGTCACTAACTTTGCGACACTTAAGAAATAAAGTAATATAAATAAATAAGAAAGTAACTAAATAACATCAAAGCCTCTAGCTTATAAGGCTAGAAGACTTCAAGGAAACTGTCAAGAGTTCTATTTTTTTTTTTTTTTTAGGTGAGCACATTGGGATAAATACATTTTGTTGGGTTTTATGACTCCAGCCGTTAAATTTCATTTCCTTTTTTTTTACTTTATAATTAGGGTTAACTTTCATCATAAAGTATCAACACGCTTTAGGTTTTAACAGGTGACTCTTACTCATATCTGTAATTTGATAATGCAGAAGCAGCACTGAAATAAATATTGCATATTACCTTCCCCTTTAGTCTTTAAAATTCTTATTAATCCTTTGAAAGTCATAATCCCTAATCTCTCAAGATTCAGCTAGCAGAGAGAAGGGGCAAGAGGAGGAAACACTGCTCTTGCCATCTTTTCCCTAGCTCTTGTTACATGTGAAAGCAGTTGAGAAATCAGTCAGTTTTTAAGGGTGTACTTACTAACTTAATGCCCAGTACAGAAGTGCAGTGTTGCCAGATTTTCCCATTTTTTAAACAACTTGCAACTGGCAGAAACCTAGACATTTTTACACAAACCCTCTCAGTTTTAAACTAATTTTTTTAATGTTTAAGCACTGAGTCAAACAAAACTACCTATAAGCTGAATTTCAACCCTGGATCACCAGTTCATTTGAACCTTTGTTCTGAGTGATTAACAGGAATATATACACATTTTCAGTTAGTGCTTTTTATATACTTGTTAGACCAGGGATCTTGGCGGGGGGGGGGGGGGGGGTTTTTNAAACAAAACTACCTATAAGCTGAATTTCAACCCTGGATCACCAGTTCATTTGAACCTTTGTTCTGAGTGATTAACAGGAATATATACACATTTTCAGTTAGTGCTTTTTATATACTTGTTAGACCAGGGATCTTGGCGGGGGGGGGGGGGGAGTTATTTTTTAAATTGGGATTATAAACAATTGAGTAACTGTCATAAATAGTCCCATAATATGTAGATATAAAGGAATTCTCATTGTTGGTTAACATTCTACATATTAGGGCCATTTTGAAATTAACAGTTTATTGGGAATGAGTGATTGTGAATTTTTTTTTATTAATAACACCATGACATGAGCCTATAGAATAAGGGATGAGATTCCTGTAGAAGGATATGGTTGTATTACAGATCTTGAATTTAAAGCAGTGACATATTTCTTCTCAGACCTTGGCACGCAGAGGAAAGACTATGTGAGAACAAAGCAAGAATGCTGTCTTGGCAGCTCCAGCAAATAAAGGAATGAAATACTGAAAATTTGAGTAGAGCACAGAAAAAGTATTACATGATCATGTGGAGAAACAGGAGAATGAAAAGAACTAGAGAATTATGCTGTACTTTATCAAAGATATCCCATTATTTTCAGTAACACTGAAAAAGAAAAAACCTACCAATTAAAGTATTACATACCCTAGTGGCATATATAAGACATCCTCATTTCACAGATATTATGAAAATGTTGTTTTTAGAACTGGTGAACCATTTAATTGCAGTGTCATTGTTGGGTAGCCTTAAGGGCCCACATGAGGTTAGTTCATGAAGTAAAGTGAAACTACTGGTCATGCTTGAGTTTTTTTCTAGCACTGTCCAGCTGCATAGGTGCAGACATAGAATGGATTTAAATATAGTTTGTGGAGATTGAGTTTGAACAGTTTTGGCTTTTTCATGTGAATACAGGAAAGCAAGAGGGTGACAAGGCAGTTGAAGATGTGTATTAGTGAGTGAGTGATTTTAACAAGGCAGTTGGAGTCAGAGTAGTAGAGGAAGTGGGCTGCAAACCTGTGGGAGGGGTTCGAAGAGTAATATAAATCCAGTGCCTGAATTGAGCCTTGTAGGGGTAACGTTACTGGTCGCCATAAAGTCGAGAGAATGACTAGGACAGGAGTAGCTGAGATGACGGGGAAGCGATCAACAGAGGAATGGCAGAGAAAGCTAAAATTTGAAGGATCATCCACATGGATATCGAAATCAAGATAGAAATAGGATTGACAATGAAACAAATTTAAATCTTCAAAGAATGGGTGAGGGATCAAGGGTAGGGTATGGTGGAGAGGGTGGAAGGGGAAGAACAACTCAGAGGTCAGTAACTGCAGCTAGGAGGCAAGAGTGGAGCAGTCTGATGACAGGAGCATCAAAGCTCCATAGTTTTAAGGAACAACAAGAACATTCTGAATGTGAAAATGAGCATCAAAAAGGACACTTAAACTCGAAGCCCAGGAGTCCAAGGGAGAAAAAACAGCCATCACTTGAGAAGGCTACAGGGCAATCAGTCCCCCCAGGGAAGAGCTGGATTTCAATCAAGAAGGCTGAGGGAACACCACTACACTGAGGATGGAATTCCAAGCTCAAAGGTGTTTGCCTTTTAGCATCCAGTGTTGGTGGTGAAGGCCCAGTCTGATTCTGCTTCTTTTGCAAACAATCTGTTATTTTCTCAATATAAATAAATGTGAAGTTCTAATAAAATTTAAAATTCTGAGATATTACTTTGATGTATTTAAAGTATGACTCATCATATACTGTGCTTTGCATTCCGTGGACTTTTAATAGAAGATTCATGTCTTTTCAGCTCTGGAACATTTTTTTCTATTTCCCTATTCTCTACGTTTGGAACTGCTACCAGATGAATACTGGGATATCTAGATTTAGTCTCCATTTCTCAATTTTCCTTTTAAACTTTAGTAGTGAATTTTAAAGAAGGTCATTTTCAACTCATTCAGTTGATATTCCAGCTCACTAATTTGATCTTCAGCTGAGGATACTCTATTTTACAGCCCTACATTTTGTTTACGATCATGTTTTTAACATCCAAGAACACTGATTCTTATTTTTGTCAGCCTTTTTAAAAAACAATTAAATACAGGTGACTCTCCAACACTGCTTCAATCCTGGTCTAAGGCAGTCATGGTAATTCATTTTTTGAGCAATCTTTTGATAAGAGACAGTCTATAACAACTCTTATATAACTCCTGAAGTTCTTCATTCAAGGAATAGGTTTATGTCTTTTAAACACTTAAAGCTGAGAAGAAAAGTCTGTATACACTACAAATAACAAAAGATTCAAAATACAAATTTCTAACAAAAAAAAAACAACAGTTTTAGCAAAAGATTAAAAACAATGACAGCAAGGTAGCATTTAAAAATAAGGACAAGCATCAATTAACTGGACCTAGTAGCATTCAAAATGTTTTAGAAGCTTGAATAAATGGAATAAAGTTTAACTGGTTATGAACATGTATGTGTTGAATATACAGTGCTGAATATAGCACTGAACATGTAAAGCAAAAAGCATTAGATATATAAGGAAAATACATTATAGCAGTTTAAGAATTTATTTTACATTTCTCACTCTTTGAGAAATAAGATGTTGAGAATCTCACCAATGTTTAATGATATTATGTGACAAATTGTACCAAATGACATACTTTCTAAAGAAATATTTACAATGTTTGCTTGCTTAGCAGGCTAAAAAGATATCCTTAATAAACTCCCCAATGCAGACTACATATACTGACTATATGTAATATTAGAAAACATGTTATTAACAAAAAAAATATATCCAATGACCTGGAAATTGAAATGCACTATTCAGAATAATCTTTGGATCAAAAAAGCAATCACATTTGCAGCCATCAAATATTAAGAAAACAATGAAAACACAACATTCTTAACCTACGGGATGGAAGTAAAGAAATAATCAGGGAATTTGTACAATTAAAATGGTTTTTTTTTTTTTTTTTTGGAATTGGAAGAAAGACAAACAATGGTCAATTATTCAACTGAAGAGGTAGTAATAAACAAGGGAATTAGAAAGGAATCAAAGTCACAATGCTAAAATAAATGAGAAGGTAAATGATTAGATTTTTATTCCCTGGTGCTGAGAGGAGAGAAGTGGAATGGGACAAATCCTAACTAGTCTAACAAGGAAAGAGAAAAAACAAAGGAAATGGAATAATAGACAATGTTTTTAAAACACTGAGATTATTAAGTGCAACTATATGCTAAAAGAATTTTAAATATAAGATGGACTATATGATGAATTCCAGAAAAAAGAAAATTACCAACATTTACCCAAGAAATAGAACCCTGAAAAGATGAAGGACACATGAGGACATAGATATAGTGAAAGAATTACCTTCAAGAAAAAAGTCAGGTGTTTCTGGATATAAATAAAATAGCATCAACTTAAAAAAATCATTTTCAGGATATATGAACCATTCTAAATCAAATAAAACATGAGTTTCTAGCTTATTCTGTAACACTATCAAAACATGTTAATTAAAACCAGACCTGCCTCTCATATCAAGTACAGGATTAGTCAACAGGAGAAGGCAATGGCAACCCACTCCAGTACTCTTGCCTGGAAAACCCCATGGACAGCGGAGCCTGGTGGGCTGCAGTCAATGGGGTCGCTGAGTCAGATACAACTGAGCGTCTTCACTTTCACTTTTAACTTTCATGCATTGGAGAAGGAAATGGCAACCCACTCCAGTGTTCTTGCATGGAGAATCCCAGGGACGGGGGAGCCTCGTGGGTTGCTGTCTATGGGGTCGCAGAGTCAGACACAACTGAAGCGACTTAGCTGCAGTAGCAGCAGCAGTCAACAGAAAACAGCAGTATTTCTAATGAATGGCTCAGTATTAGATTCTACTAAGTGGTGCCGGTCATCAACAGACCAAAGGAGAAAATACTTTACAATGAAAAAGCATTGGAAAAAAAATGAACATCCGATCCTGATAAATGGGTTTCACAAATATTAACATTTTACTTCTATAGTTATAAATTATACATGAGTAAAATACTAAAAATTATACATTCATAAAATCAGAAATAAAATGCCATTAACATATTCAATCAACTAGAAAAAATTAATGTGGACTTTTTTTTTTTTTTAATGACAGCTTTCCTATATAAGCAGGTGGCTTCCCAGGTAGTTCTAGTGGTAAAGAATCTGCCTGCCAATGCAAGAGATGCAGGTTTGATTCCTGGGTTGGGAAAATCTCCTAGAGCAGGAAATGGCAATTTCCTTCAGTATCCCTGCCTGGGAAATTTCGTGGATGGAGGAGCCTTGCAGGCTAACAGTCCATGGGGCTGCAAAGAGTCAGATATGACAGAGCACAGCACATACAAGCAGAATAGCTTAAAATACACTATTCATAACAATATGAAGAGCCCATTTCTAGAAGCAATAACAAATTTTGGAAACTCAAAAAACCAACATGTCAGAACCACAGTAAACTTTCAGAAATTTGAGGAACATGCGAAAAGCAAACAAAAACCCTAGTTTAAACAACTGATACGTTTCTAGTTAAAACCCTAAAAGGATGCCTGATGAAAGGGAGTCAAGTGATTCTGACAGTAACAAGAAAAAAATCAGCAGAAATAGACAAGAAAGCTTTGGGAAAAGGGACAATTAAATGATCTTCTGTCTCAAAACAAATACTATTTCCTGCTATAGGTGCTACACACAGTTTATGAAGAAAAAATACAAAGGTACTTCTACCAGAAAAGAAAGATCAGGGGTGGAACATAACTGAAAGCTCAGAAACAGACCCAAATAAAGACACATGACATTTTAAAACTAGGGATAGGATGAAACTGCATAACAAATGCTGTTGGCATAATTAGTACAGCCATTCAGATAAAGTTGGACCCTTTACCTCACAAGATTTAACAATTTAACAAGAACAGTTTAGAATTAAGTGTAAAAGCAGAAAACCAGAGAGTAAAATAAAATTGTGTAAAAAGTAAAATAACCTTGGACTAGGATAAACTTTTCTAAGAAACCAAAAGGAAAAGATGAATAGACTTGACTACATATAATTAATAAATTTATCAGAATACACGACACAGTATTTTTAAGGTTACAAAGGGCTACCCTCTTTATATAAAAAGCTCTTCCAAGCTACAGGGAGAAATGCTTAATAACTAAACATATGAATAGTTAATGAAAGACACGTGGCTAGCACGAATTTGAATTTCACTAGTAATCAATGAAATACAAATGAAAATGACTTTTCACCTGTCAAACTGGCAATGATTCAAATATTTAAATACCCAGCATAACTAAGTGGAAAGGAAAGTAATAGGAATGTAAAACTTGCAAACCTTTCCTGAGGGCAATGTGGACACGGCTAAGTTTAGATGTGTACAACGCACACCAGCAACTCCAAGGAAATTATATTTGTGCTTCTACTTAGGTAGATTTTCCCTCGCACTGTTATTTGTACCAGAAAAGTTAGAAATATTTTGTGTCTAGCAATGAGGAATTGTTAAGTTATGGTTATTCTATAAAGGAGTAATTTATAATCACTAAAAGAGAGTAGACTTCAATTACTGACAAAGATGGATCTTCACAAAATATTAAATGAAAATATTTACAAAGCTATGGGAAGTATAATCCCATTGTTTTAAAAGTTATCCATCAAAGGCAAAATATTAGTAGTGGTTACCTCTATATGTGTTTCTACATTTTTGAATATGTAAATATATAAGAAGGAAAAAAATAAGGGTTCCAGGTTTAAAGTATTGTCTGTAAAACATGACACAACGGTTATAACAAATGGTATATTCTTCACATCAGATCAGCTTATTTCTGAGTCTATTCTGTATATGAGGCAAGAAGAAAACAAGGATAAAAATAGCCTGGATTTTTAGGGCAGTTTATTTACAGACTATCAAATACAGTCTTTATTGTTAAACAAATGGCTTATATTAAACACATTGGATTTAGGAGTTACGAGACTTTACTAAAAATTCTTGCAAAAAACCCACACCTTGACAACAAATTAATTGTGAAAAAAATATAAAGTGATTCACTACAGAGCCTCATTTTCAATGTGGTATTTCAATTAGAAAATTCTTTTTTAATGGGACATTTGATATGGTGAAAGGAATAAAACCCACAAAGTGTTCTTCTACATAATTCAAAGAGCAAGTTCTTTCCAATAATTTTGTTTTCCCCACCTTCAACTGGATCCCCTGACAGCTTTTTTCTTAATGGTTCTTATTTTTAATTACACTAGAAACAGTTTAATTACAAACTTGAAAAGCAATGTTTGCAGGTCTGCTGATATCAATCTTCCTCCTACAAACAGAAAATAAGTTTAAATATTTAGTCTATCTAATTGTTAGGTAACTATTGTCTTAAAAAAGAAAATGAGGAACCTCCCTTCTAAAGACTATCCATGTATGAAATAAACTGTCTCTATAGGCTCCTAAGTTTTCTAAAATTTTATTTGCCTATTTTTTTCTGAGGCCTTTAAGTTGACTTTTTAAAGTCATCTGTTAAACTAGTTCAGTATTTTAAATTATTTTAACGAAAGTATTTTTAACAGTTAATTTTCTCATTAAGAAGCATTTACTACAGAATTTAGATATAGCTAAGAACAACCCTGGTAATCCATCTAAATCTTATTTTTCTTAGCTGTAAAGAAATGGACCAGATTTTAGACTTTGGGGACATCCTATTCAGACTTTTAAAATATCAAAATCATTAACCCAGGGAATCACTGAATCTTTATTCAAATCTCATATTTCAGCTTTACCTAAAAAGAAAGGCAGGGGCCAGGTAAGGGAGCCTAGGGAGAAAAATCATCTAAAATTGGATTAAGTTCATACCAAATACAAAAAAACCTAAACTCAGAAATACCAGAAAGATTAGTTTGGAAGCACTGAGGCCGTTTATCTTCTATTTTTCTTAAGAAATCTTGATACTTCTTACCAATTGCGCTGCAAACTGGTCAGATCCAATTTAAATTTTGCTTTCATCAGTGAATTTCCAATTGTTCAATTTTTCCAGAACTTTGTCTCTATTCAACTTCAAAATTTGACATAGACACATTTTCTTTACTTTCACTTATGTGTAACTTAGATACAGCTGAAGAGCTGCAAATACTACTTCGCTTTTTAATATTCCTGCTATCAGTCCACTGGAAGTATTATTTAAAGTCTTTCATGTTGACTGACGTACCCCAAGTAGAATGGTACCTGGCACTTGGTAGGCACTGAATATTTACATAGAGTTAAGCTCTGAATCACAGCTAAAGCCCTATCCTAATTCACATTCCACAAACTATTAATCAATAAACCCTTAACATGAGTCTTTTAAAATTTCATGGATGACTGGGGCTCTCCAAAAAATAATGAAGACTTGGGAAACATACTGAGTTACATGCAGAAAAAGTTGCTGTATCAAGAAATACGTAAGGGAATTTCACATGGAAAATAATATTTTCTTCTTTTAGTAGGTCAATTTTTTATAATTTCATCTCATTTGCAATCTGACTTACCTGTTTCTTCCCCAAAATATTTTATGCTCCTTCAGTTTCACTCAAGAATACTGATTACTGCAGTTATAACACACAGAATTATTGATTTCATAGCCCTACTCTTTTCATTAATCCCAATTTACTAAAGTATTAGATGATACCGAAGAAGGCATTAAGATTTTTACTACCGTATTTCATCAATTTTAAGAAGCCTTCTTCTTCCATATAACAATGTCTCTGAACTTGGGAAGTATCTTAGCCTTGAGTTGTATTTAATTGGCAACATTTTTCCTAACTAGTGTATCTCACGATCAATGCTGTCTTAGGGTAGTATCAGGAGCTGTAGTTCAAATTTTTGACCTCAAGCAACAATTTCCTTGTCCTCCCAGCCACTTTCCCAATATAAATATATAACTGAAATGTTAGGAAAAACTATCCAAACACAATTCAATTTTATATAAAATATTTAATTTTTAAAACACAGGCTATTCATGTCACATAAATATCAATTTTAGGTTAGCTGCTATGGTCAGCAGAATTATCAAGTGTGACTATTAATAACTTAGATACTGTCACTTATAGGAAAGTCTAAAGCTCTAAGACTCACCATATTAAAATTTCTGATACTTGAATACTGTAGCTATTTTGCTAAATTTCAAAATATTTCACTTCCTGCAATGTAGTTTTAGTATAAGTTGTTAGTATTCAATATTCAAATAAAAGCATAATAATTTTCTTTCATTCATTTCTTTCTCAATAACAAAAAAATTCCATCAAAAGATAAAATGGTCAACTGACATCAACTCATTTTATAGCAGTAAAATGGTAAATTATTCACTTTAAAATAATCCTATTGTCACCAAACTATAATGCTTTCCATATACTGTTTTGAAATGAACGTTCACAAGTCAGATAAAGGGCACAAGATTAAAAGACTGACTTTAGAACTGGAGCAATATTCATTCAATAACAGTTGTTCCAATTTAAGATTCCAATCAAAAAATAAGTTACCAGGAGAACGACTAAAAAACAAACTGGTTAATTGGCATTTAGTGCTAATGGAAACACTGGTTATTTACCTTTGGTTCCTTTCTAGGATTACTATAATGGTACATGTGTTTGAGTGTGCACAAAAAGACCTGACACCATTACAGTTTAAATAAGGGTTAGTCCATCATTCTAAAATGAACTAAAATAGTTACTCTAGGTGTGGCAGATGTTGTAGTAAACCTTACAGAAAGTGAGAGAGAGAATAAGAGGGTTTTTTTGCACTACTTTTTCTTTTTACTTTAATAAATTCCATCTAGGCAATGTTTCTAGTTAACCAGTAAAGTGAACAGAGTTAACTTGGTGTTGAATGGCAATTATATAATTTAAAAAGTGGTGTTTGCCACCCCTCCCCCCATGAACATTAACTGAATTATGCAAATTGTTATTAAACCTTGTTTCTTTGCTATTGCCCTCCAATTACCCATGACAAAAGGAAATAGGGACAATGTGGCAGCCTGAAAGAAAAAGATACTCTAAAATGTTCATTTAGCTATTACTTTCCACCATTTAAATGACAAAACTTTTTAGAACTTTTTCTCAGAAGTTAACAGAAGGTGCTGATGGGAGCTGGACTTTTATTCTCTGCTCTCACTCCCCTGTCAAGAGAAGGTGGTGTTGGAAGGTAACACAGCCCAAAGAAAAGGAGACAGTGTGACAGGTACAGGGAATGGACCTAACAGGAACTGAACAGGCAGCCCCTGGACACTTGAAAGCCCTCTGCCTCTTCAATACATTGATTCCCTTTAGAAGACAAATGGGTGTAAAGGTTAACTACTTTTTCAGACCTTAAGCTTACCTGTTAAGGCACTTACTTACCCTCCCCACCCCACCCATATTTTCATATAAAACCCACTATTTCGTTTGAATGCATTTTGCTAGGCTATGATAATCTGCAAAATAAAACAAAAATAACATTGACCATTTTTTTTATATAAAACTGTTGCATCAAGAGAAAGGTTGTGTTTTATTTTCTGAAATGAGCACAAAGTACACCTTTCACAATAACACTGAAAGCAGGTGCAAAGACTGACAGTGACCTTTGACTAAAGGTAGCTTTGTAAAAAGAAAAATACCAAATAAATCAGTGCCCTTTCTGATTGTTGTAAAACTGGAGGGGGGAGGGGCTGGGTGGTTGTTACATAAAAGTTGGTCCAAACTTACAAAAAAGCACAAATGTGCATAGTTCAGAAGATCTGCAAGAGGGCCATAAAGACTTTTATGTCCCTAAGATTAGCATCCACTTAAAACTGCAAGAATACAAAATAAAATCGTTAACTAGAATTTGTGAAGATGTACAATCAATAGATCTAGGTTTTAGAACAGCATGAATTTAAGCAAAGGTTTTTTTTTTGTCTTTTTTTTTTAAACTATTGTATGCAAGACCCTTTTCCACATAAAAATAAAGCTGTTGTTGAATTAATATTATTCAAGTCTCTTGGATTGCTGCTTTAAATTGCAGCTAGAAAAGTCTTTCCAGATAAAAATGATGTGCCTGAGGAAAAACAGATACTCAGTATGGTAACCCTCTGCCTCGACCTCTGCCAGCTGATGTGCTAATGTGTCCCCTGTATCCTTGTGAATACCCAGGTCCTTGGGCAGGAGAAGTCCAGGTCTGTCCATGCATGAGGCCATGGCCACCTGGGTTTTCCTGTAAGTTACCACCGTAGTTGTAGTTGTGCATCTTTGCTGGCAAAGGATGAGTACTTTCTGGCCCTGTGGAAGGGTCACTGCTGTTTGCCAGCACTGCAATGGGGCCATGGCTATATTCAAATCTATGGTCCTTGTCTCCACTAAACAACATGGGACCTGTATTGAGGTACATGTCTCCGTATCCAGCTACCGAACTGGGAAATGACTCGGAAAAGGCAGAAGGCTGAGGTGGACCACCAGAATGAGATGAAGTAGTACTGTAGTTATCCAAGGACTGAATATCTGAGTTTCCCATGAAGCTACGTCGTTCCAATGGTGGAGCAGAGGCGCTTCCAAGACCATCATTGCTAACATAAGGAGCAGAAGAGAAAGAAGAGGATCCAAAGTTGTCCTTGTAGTCTGAAGAAGGTACATAAGTATCTCCCGCTTGGTAATCAATACCACTTTCTCTTTTGGGGTCATCCTGGGGCTGGTGCTGAGCAAGGAGCTGTAACAGGGCTGCTTTTACTCCGGCATGAGGGTCAGTTAATGAAGAACTAGTGGTGGGTACATGCTGGTTTTCTGTCCGGTAATCCAGATCTTCTTCAGTGACTGGCGGTGGTTCCGGAGGTTCAGGAGGTCGCTGATCGGGAGGCAGAATACGAGGCCGGTCCGGTTCTGGTGTGAGCTCCAATAGCCTCATATCTTGGTGCTGGATCAGATCATCTTGCCCTAAGTGAAATAAAGCAAAAAAGAGAGTTGAAAGTTACCATGGAAAACAAAATTTTCAAAATACTCAATGTTTCCTAAACGGCATAAGAAGTTCCATCTCTGGCAAAAAAACCAACCAACCAACCAAAAACTCAAACAAACAAAAACCACCCAAAAGTAAAATGAAAAATTAAAAGGTATATTTAAGTGCTAACATTCATTTGAGTTTATGGTGACAGAAAAATTTTATTGTATTTGATTTTTAAAAGTCATCTCAAATGTACTTATCTATGGCTTGAACAAAACCTACTATATATGTAAAGTTTCTGCTCTGGTCAATCATCAAGTTATAAAAAGATTACTTTTTTAGCATAGATTACATGAGAAACATCTACAGCATTCATATGAGTTCTAATACCCACAGACAATTAAAGAATCAATTCCTAGGAACATACAGACTAAGAAACCAACTTATAACCAGTAACCTGAGTATTTTCAGGACATCAGCTAGCAAAGCTAAACAATACATATTGCAGATAATCCACAGCAAGAAAAGAGTGTGAGAGCAGCCCGGTCCGTGGTCTGCTGTCTGCATACTCACCCGACGCCGGCGTGCTAGGTTCTGGAGGTGGCCGGATGTGTAATGGTGCTTCGTGTCCCGACCCATTTTCCCTCTCTTCCAGCAGCACATCTTTCTGCTTTGACTGCTGAGCCTTTATTAACTGAGTCAACAGAACCGCAAATGCACTCTGCACAGCCGCCTGGGCCGCATCAGGCTCCACTTTAGGCTGCATGTTCTGAGAAGAAGGCTGAATTCCTCCCAGTGGTTTCGAAGACTCCTGTTGTGGTGGTGATGGATCTGTCTGTTTTTCACCTGTTGCCAAAATTCCAGCAGGAAGGTTTATTTTATTTAGCTGCTGCTGAGTCTCAGAGTTTACCTTAATGTTCAACACTTGGACAAAATCAGCCATATTAACACTTGTTTTAGACTGTAGTAGGTTTAGCAGAATTGCCAATTCACTGTGGTTTAACGGCTGTCCAGGGCCTGTTTTTACTAAAACAAAATTTGTATTGGTTAGAATTGCCATAATTCACAGCTCCCCCTCCCCACAAAATGCCTCTGTATTACCATATTAAAATGTATATGTGTGGGACAGTGTTTAAGAAATATTGTGAAAAGGGAATCTTATTCTAGTTCAATTTCATGTACATTTAAGATGTTAAGTGCACATAAGTTAAAACAAAAAAGAAAAAGAACTGCAGCCCATTTTGAATAAATTATCTTTAAGGGTAAATACTTCAAATGGAAAATCAAGACCAGCATTAGAAGCCCATACTATTAGACATGACCAGGAAACCGCACCTGTGAATGGGCACTGTGATGATGACAGCTACAATTTCAGGTTACTCTCTGAGCATATCCTTTATTCCTCACAACAACCGTATAAGGCATGCTTAATTACTGGCCCCACTTTTAAAAAAAAAAACAAACAAAACTGAAGAAGAAACTGGCATCCAGAGAGACTAAATAACTTGCTTAAGGTCACAAACTCTGTCAGTGGCAGAAATGAGATTTGAACCCAGATATTCTGATTCCAGAGTCTGAACTTTTAACCATTTTCTATACTGCTCATCTAAAATAATGTTTCTTTTTTAAGAACCTAACCTTATCTTTGTAGTAAATTCAAACTGGATTTTATAGACTGTCTGATATAATGTCTTTTATTCAAATCCTTTTATTTAAAGTTAAGCCTTCTGGGTAAAATAGGAGCTGATGTACATATATATGTGTGTGCTTAGTCACTCGGTTGTGTCCAACTTTTTGCAACCCTTTGGACTGCTGCCCACTGGGTTCCTCTGTCCATAGGATTTTTCAGGCAAGAATACTGGAGTGAGTTGCCACTTCTGACTCCAGGGGATCTTCCCTACCTAGGGATCAAACCCGTATCTCCTGCATCTCCTGCATTGCAGGCAGATTCTTTACCCACTGAGACATCAGGGAAGCCCATTTACATATAACATGGCATTAACTCATCACCTATAAAACAGGTTGTCTTTTTTTTTCTAATTATTCTATTTAGACTTGTGATGGTTTATACAGGTTCTTATGCTAACTTATCTGAGTCATACATAACACGAAGGCCCTGTATGTAATACTGTATACATTAAGTGATAATACAGATACTGATAAGCAATTTCTATAACCACAGATGACAGACTAATAGAATTCTAAGATGAAAAAATGATGATTAATTCTATTTTTAATATATTCTCTTTACATATTTTAGATATTTATTATTTCTTAGTATTTTTTATAGGGGACTGGAATGCTAAAGTAGGAAGTCAAGAAACACCTGGAGTAACAGGCAAATTTGGCCTTGGAATGCGGAATGAAGCAGGGCAAAGACTAATAGAGTTTTGCCAAGAAAATGCACTGGTCATAGCAAACACCCTCTTCCAACAACACAAGAGAAGACTCTACACGTGGACATCACCAGATGGTCAACACCGAAATCAGATTGATTATATTCTATGCAGCCAAAGATGGAGAAGCTCTATACAGTCAACAAAAACAAGGCCGGGAGCTGACTGTGGCTCAGATCATGAACTCCTTATTGCCAAATTCAGACTCAAATTGAAGAAAGTAGGGAAAACCACTAGACCATTCAGGTATGACCTAAATCAAATCCCTTATGATTATACAGTGGAAGT
>SJYT01084034.1:124439-197605 GCA_006410635.1 Cephalophus harveyi | reverse complement strand
CCAGTCCATTCTGAAGGAGATCAGCCCTGGGATTTCTTTGGAAGGAATGATGCTAAAGCTGAAACTCCAGTACTTTGGCCACCTCATGCGAAGAGTTGACTCATTGGAAAAGACTCTGATGCTGGGAGGATTGGGGGCAGAAGGAGAAGGGGATGACCGAGGATGAGATGGTTGGATGGCATCACTGACTTGATGGACGTGAGTCTGGGTGAACTCCGAGAGATGGCGATGAACAGGGAGGCCTGGCGTGCTGCGATTCATGGGGTCGCAAAGAGTCAGACACGACTGAGCAACTGAACTGAACTGAAGGTACAGAAGCAAGTGACAACTAAAGTTGCCATTCTTCAGCCGACCTTAAGATCACTACTACATTAGAAACATTTATACCAGATGATGAGAGCATTTTTAAAGAGGTTTCACTGAAACTATATTTTGTTTCAATAGTTTATGATTTTTGTAAATCCAAGCTTTTAAGATCTTACTCTTCAATATGCCTATCTCTTTTTCCTTTCAATCTCATTCTCACAACCTCCTCGAAAGGAGACAAGGCCAAACTCAGGAGCATGGTTCTCTATGATCAAGTCCCAAATTGTCTTCCTCATTCTCATCTTCCAACTCATCTCTTCTCAGGCCAACCACTCCTCCATGTCTTTGTTCATACTCCTTCTTCCTAGATTCTACCTAGCTGAATCCTTTTCATTCCTGAAGATGCACATCAAAAGTAATCTATTTACGATTTTTTCTGTATCCTCGCTGTCCAGAATAGTCACTTTCTACATGCTCCTGATTTCTTTTGACACTACTTCATCCTGCTTTACATTTTAGTTGTTTACATGACTTTATCTTACTAAATTATGGTAAGAGAATCACTCTTGCACTTTCGTATACTACATAAACAATCAATCCTCACAGATTGATGTGCACCATAACAGAAGTATAAAATACATTGGAATAAAGAAAATGAAGGATATTTTAAAACTACAGAAACATAAGAAAAGGCACTTGAGTTAGAGAAGAGATACAGAATTTTGCCTACAACTCAAAGGATAAGTAAACAATAAACAGGTGGGAAAGGGAATAAGAGAAATACGTTACTGGCAAAGATTAATGCACAGGCAAAGTCATGAAAATAGCAAAGTATAAATATTCGGGAGGCAGATCCAGGAAAGTAGTATAGGTGGAATTTGGGGCTACAGAGGTTTATTTGGAAACACAGACAGGGGTCACACAACAGTCTTATGAGGCAGCCTGCCTAACTACAATGAAGACAGACTTTGAAAACAAACTTTAGACCTAAACCCTATCTGTGTGTTATTGGTGAAACTGTGCTGCTTAGAATCTGTTGCTCTTTTGTAAAATGGAGGTTCATTTTATTTCAGAGCTGTGAAAGTAAATGACCCAGCATCTGGCTCATTAATAGCCTTATAATAGAAATCAGCTTCATTATCTCATAGCTAAAGACTTCTATTTTATGTATTCTGGGAAGATAGTTGACTGGGAAAGTTATCTAACTGGGAGCAGCATACAGGATGGAATATACATTCTAAGATAGGGAAAAATTTTAGAAATTAGGGAAGTAGACATGACAGCAATTGATAACTGCATTTTAGCAAAATCAGTGTCTGATAATTAACTATCCTTAAATCATTTCTGAAGACATTCTGAAATGCATCATATGCTAAATCCCTAAATATCTGAGATCTGTTATGGGAATCTATTTTGATCTGATTTATCTATTCTGATGTTAATATCATATGAAAGCTTTACATTTTTCTTAAGACAAACCCCACTACGTACTCATTCCTCTAATTATCCTTTTCAGGATTTCCTTACAGATGAATTGTAGAATCAATACAGTCACACTCCAAAAGTAAGAGAATCCTGTTGGGATTCAACACAGCTGCTCTGGATTAAAGAACTGTGATCTTTACAAAGCTTAATGTTTCAATTTTTATATTTCCTTTGGTTTTATACAAGCATATCTCATTTTATTACACTCCACAATTTTATATTCAAACAAACTTCAAGTTTGTGGTAAGCTTGAGTCAGCAAGTCTACTGACACCATCTTTCCAACAGCATTTACTCACTTCATGTCTCTGCGTCACATTCTGGAATTCTCACAGTATCTCAAATCCTCCTTCACAAGAAGTTTACAACTTGCTCAAGGCTCAAACGATGATAGGCACTTTTAGCAATATAGTATTTTGAAATTAGGGCATATACACATAATACTATTGCAATCTAACAGACTACAGTATAGTGCAAATGTAACTTCATGTGCACTGGGAAACCAAATAATCTTGTGAGTCACTTTGATACTCACTTTATCGTGATATTCTATAACCAAACCTGCAATAGCTCCAAAGTTTACTTGTATAAAGTTTTTCAATTAGATCCTGTGTTTCTTTTAATGGGGTTTAGTGTCATTTTTTCAATGTGTTCCTATCCCTACTATATTTCCTAAGCAATAATTAGAAGAGTTTTGTTAAAGAAAATGGTCAAAATGTGGCAAAAATTTTTTTAGAATGCCATCTGAGATCCTACAGTTCCTAACAGTTTTTTAAAATAGTTGTTTGTTTGAGGCTTTCCACGTCTATTATCATCACCTATAATCAGAATACATCTGTTATTTTTTCAAACATGTATTCTTCATTATTATGGTATGCTACATTATGTGGTAATTTCCAAAAAATGTTAAAATGCTAACGATGCTACACAATATTTGGTAATTTTTTGGTTTCTGATTTTAATGGGAGTACTTTCATTGTTTACCAGTGGGAAGAATGAGAACTTCTGTTTTGAGAAACACAACACATGGTAAAGATAGTTACAGACAGATACAAATTCACACATACCTCCTGCTAAGAAAGCATTAATTTATTCCTTTTTACTTTGGGTTTAATCGTTGTGACTTTCAAATTTCAAAAGAATGCTTCTTTAGTTCTATCAGTTTGATTTTTAGAAACTCTATTGTAGCCATCATCTGCATTTTTTTACTTGGGTTACTAATACTATGAGTTATATTAAGAGATTTTCTAATACTTAGTCATCCATACATTCAAAAGAGGAATATTTCTTGGCAGTGGCAACCCACTCCAGTACTCTTGCCTGGAAAATCCCATGGGCGGAGGAGGCTGGTAGGCTGCAGTCCATGGGGTCGCTAAGAGTCAGGCATGACTGGGCGACTTCACTTTCACTTTTCACTTTCATGCATTGGAGAAGGAAATGGCAACCCACTCCAGTATTCTTGCCTGGAGAATCCCAGGGACAGAGGAGCCTAGTGGGCTGCCGTCTATGGGGTCGCACAGAGTCAGACAAGACTGAAGCGATTTAGCAGCAGCAGCAATCAAAGTACAAGTTTTTAGCGTAATGCTGTATTCTACTTTTTAATTGGTCTACACCAGCAGTTTGCAAAAATGGGTTTCTCTAGACCCTTCAGTGTCTGGTAGATCAAAGATACTTTTAAAACATCACTTACACTTTTCAATGTGTCAACTTTGCACTGACAGTATTAAGCCAATGGTATAAAACACTGGCACTTTAGGATGACTTGAGGCAGCGATGCCAGACTATTAGAAGTACATGCTCTTCAGTACCACTTGATGGGGCGGGGAGGGTTTTCACTCAAGAATGAACTTGTTGAAGCAGTAAAAATTATTATTAAATCCTTACATTTGAGTATGCATCTTTTTATATTCTTAGTAATGAAAGAGAAGATACTCATAAAGCACTTCTGCTGCACAAAAATGTGACTATTATCTTGAGAAGCACTTGTATAATAATTGAGTTGCAAGCTGCTGCTTTTTTCATGAGCCACCATTTTTACCTACAAAAAGAACTATCAAACTATGGTCATTGACTTGGGTATCTGCCAGACATTTTCTTAATATAGGAATGAAGTCAGCTTGTTACTTCAAGGAAGACAACTGCAGTGCTGTCAATTATAAAATTCAAGCTTTCAAGAGAAAGTCAAGAATACTAAAAGACTTACGTCTGCACTGTAAACTTAAAAGCTTCAAAATAAATACTTAAAAGGCTTTTCTGATTAAATTAGTGTCATAACAAGAACTATAAAATGAAATGTTACGTTTAGAAGATCTGCTCAATTCAGTGATCCAATATAGATTAAGTGACCCACGCATAATGTTACAAAATCATCACAGGTAAAAGACCTATTCAGAGTGTAAGATACAGAAATGGGTTTCAATATATTAGAGTACAAAATCTGTGGTTACAGACTGAATATTGCAAATAACCTGCTTTAAAAAAAAAAACAACTGCCACTCACTGCAGTTTCAAGGAAGAATATGCACAATTATCTGAAAAGACTACTGAAAACATCATATCACAGATGTTTATCCATGTTTATTAAGCCAAACATGCAAAATTTATAAAAATGTAAAAACAATCTTACTCATTTCACCATTTATTTTAGTTTGGAAAAATATAAACTTTTTACAATTAAAATATTATGCTAACATATTATTTTAAAATGAATTAATAAATATTTTTAATTCTCAGTTTTAAATTTCAATACGTGATCAACATAAACAAGCTCCTGGGATTTTTCACAATGTCTAACAGTGTAAAGAAGTTCTGAGACCAAAAAGATTAAGAAGTACAAGTCTACAGAATTTTTATGTTATTGATTTATAAAAGTATACATGCTTCACTTTTTAAAATATGCAAACGTTCCTTCATTTCCAGTATTCTGAAACAACCAAAGCCTATGCCTTTAAAGTTTTAAAAATTTTACCTGTGTGACCTGAGGCTTTGTGTATGTGTAGGGCAGGAGAGAGAGTAGATTCTTCTTATTCCAAATCTGTTTTCTTCCATGATTAGTTTTTTATTCCTTAAGCAATATACATTGTGTGATATAAGGTTCTTTCACTGGCTGCCAGAACACTTAACAGTTAAAAGTGTGACTCTCATGTAGAAACACTTTTGCCCTCATTTATCCCCTTTTTGTCCCCACCTATGTTTTTCACTCTCTTTGCAAACATTACTTTTCAATTCAAGCCACTTATCATAGAATTTTAGTAATCTGCCTAAATCATTTTCTGGAATCAGGTGAAGTTTAAATAACTTGACCACTACAGTGTAAAATAAAGCTTTTTAAGACAGATTCTGATTAATATTACCATCCTTAATACATTTATATGTATTCGTTCAATGCAGACCCTAGAACTCATCATTCCTGAGGCTTCAGACTGGGGAAACATTCCAACATTAAAGCAAATAAGGGGACGACTATATATTAGCAAACTTACATTTAATTTTTATAATCCTAAGCATATTATTTGTCCTGTTTTACTTGTGAAGAAAGAAACTTACAACATTAGGGAACTTACCCTAAGTCACAAGAGTAGGCAGTAGCTGAGATGCATTAGCGCCAAGGACTGCATGATTCCAAAGCCCACCCCTTTCAATATATTCTGCTGCCTTCTTCAAATCAAGGAGACATGTCTCTTTTACCAGAAATGCCCCCCTTTTCTTCATGTTTTAAAAATAATTAATCCTATAAAATCAAATTTGAAGCATTCTTTTTCATAATATAAATATTTGATATCTTACCAAAACCTAAAGACATTTTGAAATACATAAAGTAGGAAAATAGTCCCCTCCCTACCCCCCTCACAAGCCCATTAACAGATCCAGACTCGTCTGATATGTTTAATTTGTCTCCTGTATATGGAATCAAACCAATCAGTTTCTGTAAAACTGATCTTCTCATGTGACAATGTTGCTTTTCCATGTCAAGATCTCCAGATCTACTACCTCCTTTTTAATAACTGTAAAGTATGCCACTAACGGAATGAACTTTCTGCTTCCCATTAACTGACTTAACATGTTCACAAGAGAATCCAAACACACTCATCCCTGAGGATCATGACTTCTCTGTTCACTCAAATCTCTACTCAAATTTTCTCTGGTACCATATACGCTACCTTCTATCACTTTCTACCCCCTTACACTTATCACCACCTGATACATTTTATTGTTTTTTTTCTGTCTCCCCCAACAAGAAAGCAGAAAAGGATGTGTGACAGTTACTAAGCACTGGAGATACACTCCCCAACCTCTGCAATATCCTCAGTACCTAGTAACTGGTACATAATTAGCACTCAATAAATACTGTTCAATTAACTCCTTGATTTGAAATGTACTCTATTTTATTTTAAGGTCCATATGAACTTTCTTTACTTCTGAATTTACCATATAATTCCACTGATTCATCTATGGTATCTTGTGCCAGCACAAAATTGTTTTAGTTACTAAAATTTGGTTTTAACATACGATACGTCAAATTGTCCCTCTTTTTAAAAAAATTTCCCTGGTTACTTTCAGGTTCATTCCTCCAGATAAAATCAATCAGTGTTCAAAAAACGTCCTCTGAAACTTCTTTTAAGCTATTTCTTTCAGAATATATGTATTAGTATATATACCTCTATTGAGTTCACTTTTCTAATACTACCAGTTAACTTATCAGTGCCTCTAAAACACTCTTAAAAATAATGATACCACAAGTTAACTTTTTCTCATTCTTATCTTTGCTTACAGTATTTTACCACTAAACATGATTTACTCAATTTGTGATACATATTTTTATCACAGTAAAGAAATATGCCTCTATACTTAATTAGGAGTTTATAATTTCAGCAAATGCCTATTCAATAGCAAAAGCATCATATGTAATACACACTGCTGTCTCCAGGAGAATATCCACAAGAGACCTATAAAAAGATGTGTATAAGAGACAGGATAAACATACTGCTTTTGTCTGTTAAAATGATGAATTATAATAAAGGAATACCTAAAGATAAAACATTCTTGTATTTTTAGGATGACCCTACTTGACTCTCTAATTTTTAATAAAACATTAGATACCACAGGCAAATCAGTTCTTTTAGAATTTTTATATTAATGTCCTGTAGAAATTACTCAGACTTTCTTCATTAATTTTTGGTGTTTGTGTCACAGTAACTAAAAGCTCCAGGAAGTTTTATTTCCCACATAGTACGGAGAATCAATAGTTTCTAAGATAAAACTACTTAGATTCAAATCTCAATTTTGCCACTTGCTAGTTTAGTTTTATGACTTTGAACAAATTTTTCACCTCTATAAAGTTCAGTTTTCTTAATTATAAAGACAAGACACAACTGAAGTAATTCAGGTGAATTCTTAGAACAATATTGGTATCATGTATAAACTAAATAAATAGCAACATCACTGATAGAAGCCTAGTATGCAATCCAATTAGGAACAATATTTGGCTAATAGAAAAAAAATGGGTTAGAAAAAATCATTACCAAAAGAAAAAGAAAGGTACACAGATACATGATTTAAACATTTTATTTTAACTAAAAACATATAAATGTATATTTCCCAATGTTCTGACACAGAGCCATGGCCTTTTCTTTCAAGACAAGATTCACTGAATGGGGTTCTACATTAGCTTTCTTGCACAAACCATAGCCATAACATATCATCAAGGATTCCAAGCAATCTGATTATTACATTTTTTAATTCTAAATTTGTATGACTTTTCTTTCTTATAGTACCCTGCACACACCTAAATAATTTAATAGCAATGTTAAGTCTTTGCAAAGCACATCTGTTCATAATTGAACAACATATGTACAATAACAGAATATTTGCATACGAAATTGGAAACAGCTCTCTCTTGGTCATCATACTCTTCAACTGCTGGAATAAATACATAGTCTTAAGAAGAGAGTGATAATCTACTAACTGCAAATATTCAGTGTGCTACATTATCAAGCTAGTAGTATTTACAGATGGAATGGAGAGCACCAATTAGTCCAACAGGTCTGCTAAAGGGAAAGCTGACAGTATATGGGTATTTTTGTGTCTTATACTAATCTTTGCTAAAAATCCTCAGCCATTATTTTCAAACACTCATGCAAATCTTACAAGTTGTGAATTAATATTACTATAAATAAGAAAACCAAAGCTGTTTTTTTTTTTTTAATTTTATTTAAAATATTAGATGAAGAGAAAGATGATTACCCTATGACCAAGGTCCTACAATAGGCTTCAAATAATGAAGACATATGCTAGTGAGTACATGGATGTATTTCAGTGTGTGCATACATATACAGATACATATAAACATGTATGCATATACGTATATAAAAGAGTATTTCTTTCTAATATCCCCAAACATTAATTCTTCCATACGCCACACTCTGAAAAACAGAATCTACCATTCATTCTTTCCTCCTTCATATTTACTCCTCCTTCCCAGTCTTATTTTTAGGGCCTCGAACATGTTAACTTAATCACAAAACATTTATGGACTTTAAGATCCGTAATTTTACTAGAACAATCATCAGAGTGCCTGTAACAGTTTCTCCTCCTTTCAGCACTCATTTATCTTTAAATAAAAACATGATGTTCGCCTAGAAACACAAGCCTGAAAATTTTTTAATTTCCTACAGATATTACAATCACAAGCTTACCTTATTAATTCTAGTTGTGCAAGCTCCTGATTTGCTTGAAATATAGGTTTTTTAGTGAAGAGTTCACCAAGGATACATCTAACAGGAAAAAACAACCATGATTACCAAAAGGTATGAATTCACTTAACTATCAAAAGTTTCAAATTAATTATTCAGGAAACCTATCTTACCCACAGCTCCACACATCGATAGCTGGTGTATACCTTTCTTCTCCCAGCAGCAGTTCAGGTGGACGGTACCACAAAGTGATGACTTTGTTTGTATATGGCCGACTGAAAAACAGAGAAAGCAATCTTTAGAGTTAATATGTGTTAGAATAAGAGAAATTCTCTTTGTTGGTGCTGCTGTTTACTCATTAACTTGTGTCCAGCTCTTGCAACCCCATGGACTGGAGACGGCCAGGCTCCTCTGTCCGTGGAATTCTCCAGGCAAGAATACTGGAGTTGCCATTTCCTTCTCCAGGGAATCTTCTCAGTCTCTTCCCAGGGATCAAGCCTGCAACTCCTACATTAAGAGGTGGATTCTTTACCACTGAACCACCAGGGAAGTCCCCGAAATTCTCTTAAGAAATATTATTTGGCCAATCAAAACCATCCTACAATCCTAACTAAAACCACTTTCATCTGCCTGCACACATGCCAAGACATCTAACACAGGATCATAAAATAGATCTGAAAGCAATGTAATTAACTGAAAAATTCAGCCAAGTATTAAAAAAAAATCATCTTGTTTTAACTGTAATATGGTCAAAGAAAGATCTATAGGTCAACATAACTGGTGGCAGATTGATCTTCATCAAATCTGGCAATATGTGTGGCAAGATACAGGTCAAACTGTAACCACCTAACAAAAGTTTTCAACTGGGCATACTTTCCATTGACAATATTTTATTTATTTTAACCCATTTTGGTATGTGCATAGAAAGTACAGAAAGGTAAAGTGTAGCTGAGTTCAGTTCAGTTGATCAATTGTGTCCGACTCTTTGTGACCCCACCAACTACAGCATGCCAAGCTTCCCTGTCCTTCACTAACTCCTGGAGTTTGCTCAAACTCATGTCCATTGAGTCGGTGATGCCATCCAACCATCTCATCCTCTGTCTTCCCCTTCTCCTCCTGCCTTCAATCGTTCCCAGCATCAGGATCTTTTCCAATAAGTCAGTACTTCACATCAAGTGGCCAAAGTACTGTAGTTTCAGCTTCGGCATCAGTCCTTCCAATGAATGTCCAGGACTGATTTCCTTTAGGATGGACTGGTTGGATCTCCTTGCAGTCCAAGGGATTTTCAAGAGCCTTCTCCAACACCACAATTCAAAAGCATCAATTCTTCGGCACTCAGCTTTGTTTATGATCCAACTCATACATCCATATATGACTACTAGAAAATCCATAGCTTTGACTGGATGGACCATTGCTAACAAAGCAATGTCTCTGCTTTATAATATGCTGTCTAGGATATTTCTCATAGATTTTCTACCAAGGAACAAGCGTCTTTTAAAATTTCATGGCTGCAGTCACCATCTGCAGTAATTTTGCAGCTCCAAAAATGAAGTCTCTCACTGCATCCATTGTTTCCCCATCTATTTGCCGTGAAGTGATAGCCCCAGATGCCATGATCTTAGTTTTTTGAATGTGGAGTTTTAAGCCAATTTTTTCACTCTCCTCTTCCATTTTCATCAAGAAGCTTTTTAGATCCTCTTCGCTTTCTGCCATAAGGGTGGTGTCATCTACGTATCTGAGGTTATTGATATTTCTCCAAGCAATCTTGATTCCAGCTTGTTGCTTCATCTAGCCCAGCATTTCACATGTACTCTGCATGTAATTTAAATAAACAGGGGACAATATACAGCCTTGACGTAATTCTTTCCCAATTCGCAACCAGTCTGTTGCTCCCTGTCCAGTTTTAACTGGTACCTCTTGACCTGCATACAGATTTCTCAAAAGGTAGGTTAGATGTTCTGGTATTCCCAACTCTTTAAGAATTTTCCATTAGTTGTGATCCACACAGTCAAAGGCTTTGGCATAGTCAAATAAAGCAGAAGTAGATATTTTTCTGGAACTCTCTTGCTTTTTCTATGATCCAATAGACATTGGCAATTTGATCTCTGGTTCCTCTGCCTTTTCTAAATCCAGTTTGAACATCTGGAAGTTACAGTTCATGTACTGTTGAAGCCTGGCTTGGAGAATTTTGAGCATTACTTCGCTAGTGTGTGAAATGAGTGTCATTGTGCAGTAGTTTGAACATTCTTTGGCACCGCCCTTCTTCGGGATTGGAATGAAAACTGACCTTTACCAGTCCTGCAGCCACTGCTGAGTTTTCCAAATTTGCTGGCATATTGAATGCAGCACTTTCATAGCATCATTTTTTAGTTATTGAAATAGCTCAACTGGAATTCTATCACCTCCACTAGCTTTGTTCGTAGTGATGCTTCCTAAGGCCCACTTGACTTCACACTCCAGGATATCCAGTTCTAGGTGAGTGATCACACCATCGTGGTTATCTGGGTCATTTCTGTGTATTCCTGCCACCTCTTCTTAATCTCTTCTGCTTCTGTTAGGTCCATACAATTTCTGTCCTCTACTGTGCTCATCTTTGTAAGAAATGTTCCCTTGGGATCTCTGATTTTCTTGAAGAGATATCTAATTTTCCCCATTCTATTGTTTTCCTCTATTTCTTTGCACTGATCACTGAGGAAGGCTTATCTCTCCTTGCTATTCTTTGGAACTCTGCAATCAGATGGGTATGTCTTTCCTTTTCTCCTTTGCCTTTAGCATCTCTTCTTTTCACAGCTATTTGTAAGGCCTCCTCAGACAACCATTTTGCCATTTTGCATTTCTTTTTCTTGGGGATGGTCTTGATCACTGCCTCCTGTACAATGTCACGAACCTCCATCTTTAGTTCTTCAGGCATTCTGTCTATCAAATCTAATCCCTTGAATCTATCTGTCACTTCCACTGTATAATGGTAAGGAATTTGATTTAGGTTATACCTGAATGGTCTAGTGGTTTTCCCTACTTTCTTCAATTTATGTTATGAATTTGGCAATAAGGAGTTCATGATCTCAGCCACAGTCAGCTCCTCATCTTGTTTTTGCTGACTGTACAGAGCTTCTCCATCTTCGGCTGCAAAGAATATAATCAATCTGATTTTGGTATTGACAATCTGCTGATGTCCATGTGTAGAGTCGTCTCTTGTATTGTTGGTAAAGAGTGTTTTCCTATGACCAGTGCATTCTCTTGGCAAAACTCTGTTAGCCTTTGCCCTGTTTCATTTTGTACTCCAAGGCTAAACCTGCCTGTTACTCCAGGTATCTCTTAGACTTCCTACTTTTGCATTCCAGTCTCCTATGATGATAAAAACATCTTTTTTGGGTGTTAGTTCTAGAAGGTCTTGTAGGTCTTCATAAACTGTTCAGCTTCTTCAGCATTAGTGGTTGGGGCATACACTTGGATTACTGTGACACTGAATGGCTTGCCTTGGAAACGAACAGAGATCATTCTGTCAGTTTTGAGACTGCACCCAAGTACTGCATTTCAGACTCTTGTTGACTATGAGGGCTACTCCATTTATTCTAAGAGATTCTTGCCCACAGTAGTAGATATAATGGTTATCTGAATTAAATTTGCCCACTCCAGTCCATTTTAGTTCACTGATTCCTAAAATGTAGATGTTCAGTCTTGCCATCTGCTGTTTGACCACTTCCCAATTTACCTTGATTCATGGACCTAACGTTCCAGGTTCCTATGCAATACTGTGTTTTACAGCATCGGACTTTACTTCCATCACCAGTCATATCCACAATTGGATGTTGTTTTTGCTTTAGTTCTACTTCTTCATTCTTTCTGAGTCATTTCTCCACTCTTCTCCAGTAGCTTACTGGGCACCTACTGACCTGGGGCTCTTCATCTTTCAGTGTCATATCTTTTTGCCTTTTCATACTGTTCATGGGGTTCTCAAGGCAAGAATATTGAAGTGGTTTGTCATTCCCTTCTCCAGTGAACCACATTTTGTGAGAAGTCTCCACTATGACCCATCCGTCTTGGGTGGCCCTACACAGCATTGTACATAGTTTCATTGAGTTAGACAAGGCTGTGGTCCATAAGATCAGTTTGGTTAGTTTTCTGTGATTTTGATTTTTATTGTCTGCCCTCTGATGGATAAGAATAAGAGGCTTATGGAAGCTTCCTGATGGGAGAGACTGACTGCAGGGGAAACTGGGTCGTGTTCTAATGCCCAGGACAATACTCAGTAAATAATACAATTTTCTGTTGATAGGCGGGGCTGTGTTCCCTCTCCAATTCAGGTTTATTCTGTAAAGAACCACTGGTAATAGGTGAGAGATTTTATCATCTTCTAACAATGAAGACATATATATGTGTCTTCATACATATAGACATATATCACATATGTCTTTAGATCAATTCTAAACTTCTCTCTCTTTCCAGATATCCTCCAAATCACAAGGACACAAAGCTGTATCAGGAAATTCCCCAGAACGGCTGTATTCCAAGCCAGGCCACCTGAGGTTGGCTTAAACTTGGACCAGTTTGGGAAAGGATAAAAAGGAGCATATAATTTACAAAGCAATTCCCTCTTGCCAACTGTAGGTCTGAAGTTCCAAGCAGCCTGCTTCCACACAGCCAAATTTCTCCAAATAATTTAAACATTTATACTATAAGGCACTGATCTAGACATCACAGCATTACCACAGTTAGGACTATAGTAATAGTGTACCAAAGCCGGGAAAAAAGAATACCTGACCTTGTGAAAACAGAGAAGATAGTCTGTTTTCAACAGCCAACAAGCATTAGATTTTTCTAACATTACTAAATTACTTTCCTTAGTGATTTTTGCTTGTTTTTACTAGCATCACTTTGCATAATGAGGAAGTTTCTTATACTCTAGCTATTCTAATTAAGCTGGATTTAACCATTTAAAAATATGTTCACCTCTTGATGTCCTGCCTCCTTTTAAATTTGAAGCACCTTCCCATTTTACTCTCACTCAAACCTATACCTCCTTTAAAACATAGTGAAAGATCCGTCTCCATAAGGTCTAATCTCTTTTTAACAACAGATTTATTTTTAGAGAGAGATTTATTTTCATATTCTTAAACTTACACCATACTTACCATTGTATTGAACTATTTTGTTTTCTCTATGTTCTAAGAAAGTCAAAAGGCCTCAGAGACCATTCTTTATTATGAACCCCACAAACTAAGCCCAGAACAGTGCTGGACATAGGGAAGACCTTTCAATGTATATGGCCCCAACTTTACATGACATACAAGAATTACTGGTGGCAGAGGGGAGGCAAAGTATTAGAAAAATATTAGTAGTTTTCTAAAACATTTCAAGTTCTGTGAGCATATGAAACCTGTGGTCTTGTTACTAAGGTGTAACTAGTCTCAAGAAAAATGTTTACATTAATTAAAATGGTCAAGTAAATAGTTAACTTTTAATCTTTTTATGTTTAGAAATGTTTTTAAATATATTTAAAAAAATAAAAGGGTGAAATATGTGGAAAGATTATACAAATTAAGGTTAGTAAAGTTCATATTTAAATGAAAGATTATTTTACATAGTTTAAAAAGAAACAACAGATCCAAAATGGATCTGTTACTTGTGTAAGCCCCACACCACCAAACCAAGACTTAATATCTAACCTAATTGCAGATTCAAGCCATCCCAGAAACTTCATCTTAATCAATCAGTCTGGAATTTCCTGGTCAGCACTAGTGAGGTAATCTGTCACACAGACACCCCCACCATCCCTTAAAGGAAAACAACCTTGCTACAACCAATCTGCTTTCTGCTAGTGTAACTTCCTTGTCCCTGCTCCCTCTGCCTTTAAAAATCTTCCATTTTGTACAGATCTTTGGAGCTCCTTTCTACTTGCTAGATGGGATGCTGCCTGATTCATGAAGTGCTTAATAAGCCAACTAGATCTTCAAATTTACTCAGTTGAATTTTGCTTTTTAACAATATTATATAACAAGTTCTAGGCAACATTCAGAAACAGTCATCTTTAGCAGTTAAAATTAGAGTAGTTCACTTTTTCATTAACTCATCAAATTCAGAAGTGAAAATATTTAGTACATTTTCAAAAATGATTAACAGAGACTAGTGGAATATACTTCCAGGTACACAGCAAAAGAATTAAATGTATGCCAATTAGCAGCTTTTCCAAATATATCCAAATGCTGTTTCTATCGGAAGAAAAATTAAAACTATGTAAATACTGGAAACATTTAACTGTAAAATCTGACATAGAAAGTTCAATTTTAAAACACTAATATAATCTATATTATGAAAATACTTTCTTCATGAAGTCAATATTCAAACTGATGTATACATTTTATAAAAAAAAGTATCATCCAGGCATTTCTCTTTACATTTAAGACTAGGGGCCTTGGGGACCCTGTGATGTGTTAGGGTCTTCCCGAGCCTACTGCCCCACAAGCAGCACTGTACCTCTACCAGAGCTAGCACTGCCTCAACGGTGCATCCCCAGGCTGGGAGGCAGCTCGGTCTTCTGTCTGGTCTGAACAGGTAAAAGGCAAGGCAGAGGATCAGAGCAAGATTTTAGGCCCTGGATGTATTTAGAGATTCTGGATAATCCAAAGTAAAATTCACAAACCATAGCTGATAACTGTTAAAGATCCTCTTAAGAAATGAAAAAAGAATCACATAAAGGGAAATAACTAAATAAGCTCTAAAATACTTCACTTTTCCAACAATATATGAAGTCTACACTTAATTCTTTTAGAGCATAACTTATATGAGGAAAACATGGAAAGAGTTCAGCTAAGTAAATTCACTGTATGACCAAATGTCATGTATCCTTCAGAATCTACTATATAAACACCTACCAAAATTACAAAAGAAATCTGGGACATATTTCTAATACCAACCCTGCTTCTAAAGTCAAACCCAGGAGTCATCTTTGATTTTCTTTTCCTTCAAATCTCATATCTAATCTATCAACAACTCTGTCAGCTCTACAACCGAATAGATCCTAAATCCAACCATTTCCCACAATTACAAGGAAATCTGAGTCACTGCTCGCTTTGAGTATGAGCCACTATTATCTTTTCTCTGGTACTCCTACAAGTCTCTTAACTAGTTTCCCTGCCTCCATTTCTAGCCTTCTTCCCCCATTTTTATGGATTTTAAGCATAAAACCAGGTCATATCAGTAAGCTGCTTAAACAGTCCAGTGATTTCCCACAGTAATTAAATAAAATTTAAACTTTACCTCCGGTGATAAGACTGTAATCTGCAGTACCTGTTACACTGGGAAACATCTTGGCCCCCTTAACTTTCCAAGTCTGTTTCCAGGCCTTGCAGTTGCTGAGTTCCTTCTATTTGGAATGTTATCTGCCTAGATCTTCATTAAGTTATTCTCTTCTTATCACTCAGGTCTTAGCTCATTTTTACTTCACAAAGAGTTCTATCCTATTGTTTTAGCTAAAATTACCCTAGCACCCCCCTGCCCCTGCCATGCTCACAATGACCCTTCAGAAACTATTTTATTTGCTTTTTAGTATTTAGTACTTTAAATTCTTTCTTCTACCCAACAGGTTCATGGTCTACCTTCTTTCATGACTGTGTAAATGAGACCAAGGACTTGGTCAATCTTTTATATCTCTTAATACACAGCCAACAGGTATTACCTGGGTCAGTGTTTGGCATATAGTAAGTACTTATTAATATTCTTAATCAACTGATTCATGCCATAACTATCAATATATAACAATAAACACAATCTTTTCTTCATGCCCTTTTCCCATTCCCTTCTAATTTTATCCCACTTTCCTCCTTTTGATATTTTCTTAAAAAAATAAATTTCTGTATCATAAGATTGCTACAGAAAAATATAAGTAATTTTCTTCCAATTGCTGTCATCTTAGGATCACTTGTACATTATTACACATGCAAATTTAGAAGTCCTATAAACACCTATGTCTTAACATAAAAGGAAATTTATTATCTTGCAAACTGCTTCCCATTTCCTGTCTCAGCAAACAGCATGACAGTTTATGGCAGAGACTATAAAGCTATTTCCTAAAATCTGTTCTTCCTTTCTTTGATGAGAGCTGCCCACCTACACTACATCTCCCATCCTCACTGAAGTTAAGTATGGCCTTGTGCCCAAGTTCTTGCCAAAGGAAAGTGAACACAGGTACCATTTCTAGCTTGGCTCACAACACCACTCCTTTCTCTTTTCTAGCTTCAAGCTGACAGACATGGTGACCAACTTGGAAGGCATGTGAAGAAAGATAGCAAATCTTCCAATCTGGATCCTTATATGACTATGTGAAGCAGAGTCAACACTTCATCTAATAATATAGTAAAATACTCTCAATTTTGCATCAAGGTAAAGTAACAACTATTCCAGATTACTGAGCGAGAAATACAAACTTCTTATTCTTTAAGCCACTGAATTTTGAGGTTCTCTTTGTTATTAATTTAGTTTACCCTAATTAATAAGTCATTTATTCAGTTCCTTAAGCAGAAATCTTACCATAGGGGTAAAGGCAAGAATATGTCTATCAACATGTCAACCATCAAATTCTAACAATTCTGTATCTTATGATGAAATTCATCTCCATCTTTACAACAGCTATGCCCATTGCCTAGTTTAGCTATGATTATCCTACCGAGGTTTATTCAATAGCTTTATAACTGACTGCCCTTGCTTGCAGGCTTACAAGGTCAATTTACTTTCCAAAGTGCAGCCAAAGTGATAATATAAAATAAAATCCCGATGTTTAATGTAATACACACTGCTGTCTCCAGGAGAATATCCACAAGAGACCTATAAAACTACTTGGTTCTTGCTCTGACTACACTCGACTATCATTTCCCTGAGAAGGCTGAGCAAATGCTCATTTCTAGAGCTAGGAGACAGACGCAGAGAGAGAAGAGAACTGGCAAAAGAACTTTAAAAAAAGACAGGGGTGTTTTAATTATGTTTTAAATGTTTTAATAAACATTGTAAGTAAGTTTTTAAATATATTTTTAAAGTTAATACTGACCAGAGACAACAAAAACAATTGTTTTACTAAAGTCAAAGAAAAACTCACAATAATTTACGCAAAATTTTCACAAAATTGTGTCATGCCTCAGTTTTATCTTAGTGCTTAATGAGGAAAAAGCAAACATAGAGAAAGTATGCAGACAGGACTCTAATATAAAAGAAAACTCAAAGGTAGGTGGAATTAGCAGAGAATAAGACCAATCCTGAATTACCCAATTTAATAATCATTTATAGTGTTATCAAGAAAATATTTCATGATATGATTAGGATATTGTGTTTACAAATGTAAAAACAAAAGTGTAAGACTCTGAAACTGTTTTTAAACTAGGACATTTAAATTCCAAGAAAGCTAAAGTACTGATGTAATAATGAAAATAGATCATCCAAAGTTACACAAATAAATGAAAATCCAGAGTCCTCAAAACTAAACATTTAGAACTTGGTCTACTGGTTTGGCTACTCCCAGTCAACATCTTAAAGATGGTTTTGTTTAGATCACAAAGAGAAAACACAAACTGAAGTGACACCATACATCTGACAATTTTTTTTTTTGCTTCATGGACTAAAAAAAATTGTGGTACTGACATGTCTACTCAGTCTTTTCACACACACACAGAAAAAAACAAATTCATCCCTACTAAAAAAGAAACATCACTGAAAAATATACAGTGAGGTTCTTAATGTTACAGAATAAATTAATACTTTAAAACACTCCAAAAAATAAAAAAAGAATTTTATTCCAATTTATTCCCACAATTAAATTCCAAGCAATAAATTCCATAACCTAGCAGACAGACACACATAAAATCCCTCAGACATTAAATTAGAAAACAAAAAACAGTAACTCTAACAAGCTGTTATTCTCAGATGGCTAGAAACTAACTTTGTAAAAATCCAGAAATAATGGTCTCAACATTGAATATTCTGATTTTCAACTTCTACTGAGTTTCTTCTGCAAATAAATCTCATTAACAGTTTTTTGGGGAAAAAAAAAAAAGCAGACTCTATTTCTTTAGTCCACTAGGGAAGTGACACCACCACCAGTTATTTTTCAAAGCTTCTACTTTAATGTGGCTAATAAGATAATAAATTATAAAGTCATCAGACTGATAAATAATTTTCATGGTAAATCACAGGTAATTTTAAATATCTGATGCTATCAAAATATTATTAGATAGATAAGGTGCTTTAAGGGAGATTCAGAAATGGAAGTCTCACACAACTTGCTGGAAGACTAAATGAGTATATTTTATTTGGCAAAAATAAAATATAATATTTGAAGGGCCAACAACTAATCTTAATATAATTAATACAACATATTCAAGGATCAGAATTAACCAAGCAGTTACCATGAAAGTGTTTTAAGGCATATAAAACACAAAAGTTTAAAATAATGATACCTGTCTTTAAATAATTACAATTCTAGCTCTCGTGAAAAGAACAGAAAAAGCCAGCCCTAAGGAGGCAATTAATTCTGAATATAATTTCATCTAGAACCTGGACAAGCAGCAACAGGTGGCTCTCCCATTCATACCCTACATAGGTTTGGGAAAATTTAGTTTGGGCTTTAATGGCAATCGTATGAAAAGCCTCTAGATGGCGATATTGTCTTCAAATGTTTAAAAATCTTTTATTCATGTTAACTTTCAGAACCAAGAAATAATACACGCTTTTCAATAAACTATAAATATCTTAGATATTTGAAATCCTTTATCTTAAAAGTTGAGAATAATGAAATACAGAGAGATTAACTGACTTGTTCAATATTCCACAACTGGTAAAATAGCAATGCCAGGCCTAGAGCCAAAGTTTCCTGATTTAGGCCTAAGGATTTTGAGTTAACATTAAAGAAGTAAATGTTCTAAGCTATAGTTTCTTCTCTAAAAGTGAAATTAATTTCAACTTATATACAAACTAGATTTTTTTCTTCATATGAGTCAATCACATAAAGAGAAAAAGATACCCCATTACTTGGAAAAGCACTGGGGCCAAGACCTAGTAAAATAAACACTCAGAAAGACGGTTTATCGTTGTGGCTCAAAGTCTTGGGAAAAGTTGGACCTAAACAAGCTACTAAAAAACTGAACAGATATGAAAAAATGGGGCAAAAACTCCCATTCTCAAGTTCTTTTTTCCCCCAAAGCCAAATAAGGCAAAGCATTAATACTGATGTTCAAAATGAGAAAATGATTCTACAACTTTAAGGGAATTATTTTCCCCCTAGTTTTAGCCCAGTGGTTCATCTTTTTTCTACTGTAGCACAAAGGACAGAAGAGATTCACACTGGTCACCCTCTACTTCATGTTCAATTCCTACACACTAGCTGTAGCTCTGTCTAGTTTTTCTCATTCAAAAAAAGACATACCAAATCAAGTAACAGTGATAAGCTGAAATTTGCTCTATTTTAAAACAAAAAACCCTAGGACAATTTCTTGAATACTTCATTCTATCTGTAATAGCTAATTATACTCAGAAAGTTTTTCAAAGTTATCTTAATATTTAGATCGGGGTATTATGGTTTCTTTCTGGTTCTAATAACAAAGAAATATGGATGAAAATCATTTGCTGTATATTTCAAGAAATATCTAGAGAATTTGGGATAATACAATGAATCTGCTAAAGGCAGTGAATTTCAGTATTATTAAAATTTACTAAAATAATATGTTTAAAGTCATTCCATTGAGTTAAACCTACTTCTTTACTGATTTTAAAGAAATCAGAATTATTTGAATCTGAAAAAAGTAATTTTTTAAAACTACATAACCCTGAAGGATAGGATATCTGCTTGTAAAACAAAATGATACACCAAGTTTTTAACTTGCAAATTTGAATAAGCAGAAAATTTCAGTATACATTACCTGAAGATGCAAAGTTATCGGATTTTAAATTTTCAACTCAGCAAGACAATGAGGACCAAGCCTCAGTTAACACGCCAAACCCCTGACACTCCACTGAAACCCAACATTCCATTAAAAAAAAAATTCAATGGGAGAGTGGATTCAGACATAAAATTTGGCTCTATAGGTTTTCTGGAACATACTTATTCCATGTGGACAAATATCTGCATAAAAAGAATCATCAGATGGAAAATGGTAATTTAGCTGTTCTCCATCTCCACTGAAACCTAACATGAAAACAAGAGGAATAGGATTTATAATCAAAGTATGAGAGACATATACTTGTATTAAGAAAGGATAACCAAACTACAATGAAATCTCAGTGAACCAGATATTCAAGTTTTGGATTAAATACACTTATGAACCTATGCTAAGAGTCAGGCACGACTGAGCGACTTCACTTTCACTTTTCACTTTCATGCATTGGAAAAGGAAATGGCAACCCACTCCAGTGTTCTTGCCTGGAGAATCCCAGGGATGGGGGAGCATAATGAGCTGCCATCTATGGGGTTGCACAGAGTCGGACACAACTAAAATGACTTAGCAGCAGCAGCAGCAGCATGAACCTATATTTCTTTCCTTCAAATTCTATCAAGAGGCATTATTATATAAGATGGAAAGAATAAATAAGTGGAAGTTGGAAACTTCAAGCTACATACTCTAGATGATATTAACCAAAACTTTTGAATATTTCAAGTCACTCAATCCTTTCTGGGTCTGTTTTCTCAAATAGAAATGAAACTGTTAAGCTCTAGAACAACTTAAGCAAACAAGCAAAAGCATATAACCTTTCCTTTAAATATTAATTAGGTAAAACAAATAAAGGCAGAAAAGCTAGGGCTAAAGTACATATAGAGGACTGGAACACTGTCCATTACAACCTGTCCATACCATGGTCTGGTTAAAATGAACTCTAATGTATCCCAAACATACCATCTAAAAACCTCTAAATTCTAAAAATAATTTTCAGAATTATGTCACAGGCACTACAAGATTAAAATATAAACTAATTTTTAATTCTAAAAAAATATTTGTAAAAAGAATTTTTTTTCAAGTAACCAGAAACTGGCAAACATTCAGTGAACATAAATACCTATTGTTAAGAATTCCAAATTAACTGACACTTTACTATATCCAATTATGATTACACTAAGTAAATTACAGAATTGTCATAAAGAATTTACATATATATAACATACATCAATATAAAGAAACAACACTGACAAGTAAGGAATGGGCTAAACTGGAGGTATTAAACCCAGTTAAATTCAAAGCTTATCTACATAAGCTGCACTATTTCAGAAAAATATTTTATTTTGAAATTTCATATTATTCTTCTGAGAATAATCCTAGTAAGACAAGTCATATTTCAATACCATCATCCCTTGGAGCTAAATGGGATACAAATCCCAACTTTAGCCAGAGGAGACTCCACACAAAGAAATAGGTTAAGTAAAAGGTTATAATGAATTTAAAAGAAACAGACACAACTACAGATATAACTACTGTTAAAAAAATGTTTAAGGAAGTTCAAAATAATAACTAAAACAGAAAAATAAGCTTAAACATGTAACATAAACAGCATTTACTAAGGTTTTTCATTAAGAAAATTACCCATTTGTTAATAAAATATCAATAAGGTATTCTTAATATAGCGTCTAAAACTGGTCACTAATGTCTACAATATTCAGTTGAAAATATTCTTACCTTTCTTCTGAGCTATACAATCGGGCAAGTCCAAAATCTGCAAGCTTAATCTGTCCTCTGATGGAAGTAAAATAAAATGAACAAAAAGTATTAGTTTATTCTGAATTGATGGTACACATTCTCTTCTATTTCTAGAACTAACTAATAACTCTGATTACATTGCAGTACCCAAGGCTCTATAGGAAAAGGCAAATAGATAAGCTCACAACAATATAAGGCAAAACAATCAGTACTTTTCTTTGGATAATTTCAGCTACTATTACACCAGTACTATTATTATATATATTATTGTACATAAAAGTACTAATATAACAAGTTTCTCAGTATTATCCACTTCCTATTTAGAAAAGTACGCTTCAATCAAAATTAACAAAGTGAAGTAACTTGTATTACTTTAGTAATAATACAGATTACCTGTTCAATTCCAGCCAAAAATGCACAAAACCAAATCATATCATTTTAAATTTATTTAACTTTTCAGTTCCTAAGAGTGACTAGATGCTCTACAGAATACTTCCTATTGACCAAAATCAGGATCAGGCATCCCTTATTTTAGCAAGCAGCAGCAATTACAATAGAATTATCAGAGTTCAGGTTATGCTACCAGTAAAATATCTAACATAAACATTGAATATATATGTAGGTACGTACGTACATGTATATAAACACTTCAAAAATAGTTCACTTAAAAACTGTGATGACTTTTTTTAAAAAAATCCAAATTAAGAAAGACTCTAAAATCCATTTTTAATCTAAAACTAAAATCATATTGTTAGAACCACTTATATCATTTGGAAGACTATCACACAAGGTCAACTAAGTATTGGGAGCCGGGAGGTGCTTATAATGCTCAGTAGTCTTCCCTTCCCTTTCTCTCCTCCACTGAGGTATGACAGCTGTTATTCAGCAACAACAACAAAAGGAGGGGTTAAATAGTTTTCCCAAGTTCACTTAAACTAGTATATCGTTTATGGATACTAGTATATTGATTCAAACTACTCTGTGGATTCAACTCAGGCCTGTGACTCCTCAATCACTTTAAGGTTAAAGAGACTCTAAAGTTCTTTAGAGGTCTGATCCCCATAATTCTATTAAATTGCTTAGATTGAGGAGAAGGAATTTCAACAAGTCAACAAAGTTTATCCCACATACATTACAAACTATTATTGGAAGTTAATTAATTGAAGTATATTTAACACAACTTCAGATGTAGTCCAAACTGTAATACTGATGATGTTAAAAATATTTTAAACAATAAAAAACTAATTTTTAAATTTCATCAAGGTAGATAATATATAAGATTCATTTTAAATATATATGTCAAACTTTTATCATACCTATTGTTTAGAAGAATATTTGAACATTTAATATCTCGATGCAAAAAGTTCTTCTTATGACAATAATCCAGACCTTCCATGAGCTGTCTCATAAATGACTTTATGTGATTTTCATTAAAATGAACCAAGCCTGATTCCAACAGTCCCATCAGATCATGGTCCATATATTCAAACACCAGATAAAATGCACCTAAGAACAAGAATAATTAATACATTGAAGATTTTATTTTTATAACTTTACTACAGCTTCAAAATTTTTAAAAAACAAAGTACTGGGGAGAAAACTAATCCTTTAAAAGAACTGATACTTTTGTCATTCAATAATGTTTACTCTCTTCTCTATGAATCTAGTATCAATAACATCCAAAAGAGATATCTAACCAACTTTCTTCCCTTAAAGAAAATTGCTACAAAATCAACACGGCTAATTTCCACACTACATAGTTTCTGGGAATGATTAATATAAAATAAATTCTTATCTGTTTTACTTACTGAACAAACTGTTTCTTGACAAAAGCTGAAAAAAATCAGTATAGTTCATCAAAGAATATTTAAGGATGTTACCAGGATTACTTTTAATTAAAAAAATAGTCCAGGTCCAGTTGGGCTTTATATGACTTCTAGTAAGTCTTCAATAAATGTAAAATTTAATTCTTTTATACAGCTCCACAGTACGTGAAAGCATACAAATTACAGCTTAATTTTATAAAATCAACTTATTAATCCGACTGCTGAAACACACAACCACACAAAGCACATATACACGATACAAATGATAAATTCAAAATTCTTAAACGAAACTTGTACAAACTGAATCCAAAGCTATTATCTATACATATTTCACTCAAGCAGTTTAACAATTAAAGACGGAAAAAGCTAATAAAATTTCATACATCTATCTTTCAAAGTAAAAAAGCTATCAATACACCAAAAAGACATCGGAAGAAAGTTCACAATCAGTTCCTGATGAAAAAGAGAGCAAAGGGAATTCCCTGGCAGTCCAGTGGTTAGAACAAGGCAATTTCACACCAGGGCCTAGATTTAATCCGGGCTCTGGGGATCCTGAAAGTCATGCGGTAAGGCAAAAAAATAAAAATAAAAAAAAAACAACTAGAGCAAAGATTTCATAGCAACCTTGCGTTAGGATATTTTCTTAAAAGTTTGTAATGGCATTTCCCTGAAACAATTACTGTCATATTTAACAGTAAAATGCCAGATGTTGCACACAAGACAAGAATGTTCATTATTACTAATTGTTCTAGAACTTAGTAAGTAAAACTGAAAACAAATATTGAAAGTGACAAAAACAAGATTACTGGTAGAAGACACTAAATTTCCGCAGATCCAAAAGAAATTTTAAAAAAGAAAAAGATACATTAGAAAAGCTATATACAAAAAACGTTAGTCCAGGGGCTTCCCTTGTGGCTCAGCTGCTACAGAATATGCCTGCAATGTAGGAGACCTGGATTCGATCCCTGGGTTGGGAAGATCCCATGGAGAAGGGATAGGCTACCCACTCCTGTATTCTGTCCTGGACAACTCCATGGACTGTATAGTCTATGGGGTTGCAAAGAGTTGGACAGGACTGAACAACTTTCACACAAAAAAGTCTTCTTACATGCCAGCAACAATTAGAACTTCAAATTAGAAACAACTAGAAAGTAAAATTAAAAGGACTCCACAAATAATAAAAATGACACATGGACATCACCAGATGGTCAACACCGAAAAAAAATTGATTATCTTCTTTACAGCCAAAGATGGAGAAGCTCTATACAGTCAGCAAAAACAAGACCAGGAGCTGGCTGTGGCACAGATCATGAACTCCTTATTGACAAATTCAGACTAAAATTGATGTAAGTGGGGAAAACCACTAGACCATTGAGGAATGACATAAATCAAATCCCTTATGACCATACAGTGAAAGTGAGAAACAGATTTAAGGGACTAGATCTGATAGACTCAGTGCGTGATGAACTACAGATGGAGGTTCATGACACTGTACAGGAGACAGGAATAAAGATCATCTCCAAGAAAAAGAAATGCAAAAAAGCAAAATGGCTGTCTGAGGCCTTACAAATAGCTGTGAAAAGAAGAGAAGTGAAAAGCAAAGGAGGAAAGGAAAGATATACCCTTCTGAATGCAGAGTTCCAAAAAATAGCAAAGAGAGATAAGAAAACCATTCTCAGCAATCAATGCAAAGAAACAGAAGAAAACAATAGAATTGGAAAGACTAGAGATNAGCTGTGAAAAGAAGAGAAGTGAAAAGCAAAGGAGGAAAGGAAAGATATACCCTTCTGAATGCAGAGTTCCAAAAAATAGCAAAGAGAGATAAGAAAACCATTCTCAGCAATCAATGCAAAGAAACAGAAGAAAACAATAGAATTGGAAAGACTAGAGATCTCTTCAAGAAAATTAGAGATACCAAGGGAACATTTCTTACAAAGATGGGCACAATGAAGGGCAGAAATTGTATGTACCTAACAGAAGATATTAAGAAGAGATGGCAAGAATACACAGAAGAACTGCACAAAAAAAGATCTTCATGACCCAGATAATCATGATGGTGTGATCACCCACCTAGAATCAGACATCCTGGACTATGAAGTCAAGTGGGCCTTCAGAAGCATTACTACGAACAAAGCTACTGGAGGTGATGGAATTCCAGTGGAGCTATTTGAAATCCTAAAAGATGATGCTGTAAAAGTGCTTCACTCACTACATCAGCAAATTTGGAAAACTGGCCACAGGACTGCAAAAGGTCAGTTTTCATTCCAATCCCAAAGAAGGGCAATGCCAAAGAATGCTCAAACTAACACACAATTGCACTTATCTCACATGCTAGTGAAGTAATGCTCAAAATTCTACAAGCTAGGCTTTAACAGTATGTGAACCATGAACTTCCAGATGTTCAAGCTGGTTTTAGAAAAGGCAGAGGAACCAGAGATCAAATTGCCAACATCTGATGGATCATCGAAAAAGCAAGAGAGTTCCAGAAAAACATCTATTTCTGCCTTATTGCAGAGAAGGCTATAGCACCGCACTCCAGTACTCTTGCCTGGAAAATCCCATGGACGGAGGAGCCTGGTAGGCTGCAGTCTATGGGGTCGCAAAGAGTCAGACACGACTGAGCGACTTCACTCTCACTTTTCACTTTCAGGCATGGGAGAAGGAGGTGGAAACCCACTCCAGTGTTCTTGCCTGGAGAATCCCAGGGCAGGGGGAGCCTGGTGGGCTGCCGTCTATGGGGTAACACGGAGTCGGACATGACTGAAGTGACTTAGCAGCAGCAGCAGCTGCCTTATTGACTATGCCAAAGCCTTTGACTGTGTGGATCACAATAAACTGGAAAATTCTGAAGGAGATGGGAATACCAGACCATGTGACCTGCCTCTTGAGAAACCTGTACACAGGTCAGGAAGCAACAGAACTGGACATGAAACAACAGACTGGTTCAAACAGGAAAAGGAGTACATCAAGGCTGTATATTGTCACCCTGCTTATTTAACTTATATACAGAGTACATCATGAGAAACGCTGGGCTGGATGAAGCACAAGCTGGAATCAAGACTGCCAGGAGAAATACCAATAACTTCAGATATGCAGATGACACCACCCTTATGGCAGAAAGTGAAGAAGAACTAAAAAACCTCTTGATGAAAGTGAAAGAGGAAAGTGAAAAAGTTGACTTAAAACTCAACATTCAGAAAACTAAGATCACTGCATCTGGTCCCATCGCTTCATGGCAAATAGATGGGGAAACAGTGAAAACAGTGGCTGACTATACTTTTCTGGGCTCCAAAATCACTGCAGATGGTGACTGCAGTCATGAAATTAAAAGACGCTTACTCCTTGAAAGGAAAGTTATGACCAACCTAGACAGCACATTAAAAGCAGAGACACTACTTTGCCAACAAAGGTCTGTCTAGTCAAGGCTATGGTTTTTCCAGTGGCCATGTATATATGTGAGAGTTGGACTATAAAGAAAGCTGAGCGCTGAAGAATTGATGCTTTTGAACTGCGGTGTTGGAGAAGACTCTTGAGAGTCCCCTGGACTGCAAGGAGATCCAACCAGTCCATCCTAAAGGAGATCAGTCTTAGGTGTTCATTGGAAGGACGAATGTTGAAGCTGAAGGTACAATACTTTGGCCAGCTGATGCGAAGAGCTGACTCATTTGAAAAGACCCTGATGCTGGAAGATTGAAGGCAGGAGAAGAAGGGGCCGACAGAGGATGAGATGGTTGGATGGCATCTCCGACTCAATGGACATGGGTTTGGGTAGACTCCTGGAGTTGGTGCTGGACAGGGAGGCCTGGCGTGCTGCGCTTCATAGGGTCGCAAAAAGTTGGACACGACTGAGAGAAGGAACTGAACTGAAACCGTAATGACAATTTTAAAAATTTATTAACAACTCATCAAACTGTAAAATTCTGTATTTTAATGCAATTTCAATAAAAGGACCAATTATTTCTTTTTATTTCTTTTGTTGTAAGAACACTTAACTTGACAAACTAAATTCACCTTGAAGAAAAAAAAAAAACAATCAGTCAAAACATTTCTGAAAATAAACAGCTGCCCTACCAGAAATTAATATGTCCTATTAAGAAAGCCTTCTTCAGCGATCAATGGAAAGAAATAGAGGAAAAGAACAGAATGGGAGGGACTAGAGATCTCTTCAAGAAAATTAGAGATACCAAAGGAACATTTCACGCAAGGATGGGCTCGATAAAGGACAGAAATGGTATGGACCTAACAGAAGCAGAAGATATTAAGAAGAGGTGGCAAGAATACACGGAAAAATTGTACAAAAAAAATATTCACGACCCAGATAATCATGATGATGTGATCACTAATCTAGAGCCAGACATGTTGGAATGTGAAGTCAAGTGGGCCTTAGAAAACATCACTACGAACAAAGCTAGTGGAGGTGATGGAATTCCAGTTGAGCTGTTTCAAATCCTGAGAGATGATGCTGTGAAAGTGCTGCACTCAATCTGCCAGCAAATTTGGAAAACTCAGCAGTGGCCACAGGACTGGAAAAGGTCAGTTTTCATTCCAATTCCAAAGAAAGGCAATGCTACTGAGCGACTGAACTGAACTGAACTGATTGTACTACTGGGGCTTCCCTGGTGGCTCAGAGGGTAAAGTGCCTGCCCACAATGCGGGAGACCTGGGTTCGATCCCTGGGTCAGGAAGTTCCCCTGGAGAAGGAAATAGCAACCCACTCCAGTATCCTTGCCTGAAGAATCCCATGGATGGAAGAGCCTGGTGGGCTACGGTCCATGAGGTCACAAAGAGTCGGACATGACTGAGCGAGCTCACTTCACTTCATTGTACTATTGAGACAACAGAAAAACGCATAAAATACACACCAGGAAAGAAACAAAAAAATCCAAACATATCTAATAATTATGAAAACAGTCATTTTAAATTAGTGAAAAAAAAAAAAAAAAACAGAGGCAAAAAAGAACTGGGACAAAAGTGTAACCCAAAAAGAGATTGGGAATTACACCAAAATCAAACCTATTAAAAAACTCACAAATTTCACTAAATAAAAATTTAGAAACATATACATAAGAAATAAATATGGAACAGAGGTAAAAGGGAAATAAATGCCAAGCTGAAGAAAAATATTTATATCATAACACATTGATTTTCATAACATAAAAGTCTTACAAATTAGTAACTAAAAAGTACCATTTGAATGCAGAGTTCCAAAAAATAGCAAGGAGAAATAAGAAAGCCTTCCTCAGTGATCAATACAAGAAATAGAGAAAAACAACAGAATGGGAAAGACTCTCTACAAGAGATCTCTACAAGAAAATTAGAGATACCAATGGAACATTTCATGCAAAGATGGGCTCAGTAAAGGAGAGAAATGGTATGGACCTAACAGAAGCAGAAGATATTAAGAAGAGGTGGTAACAATACACAGAACTATACAGACAAGATCTTCAAGACCCAGATAATCGTGGTAAAATAACTCATCTAGAGCCAGATACCCTGGAATGCGAAGTCAAGTGGGCCTTAGGAAGTATCACTACAAACAAAGATAGTGGACGTGATGTAATTTCAGTTGAGCTATTTCAAATCCTGAAAGATGATGCTGTGAAAGTGCTGCACTCAATATGCCAGCAAATTTGGAAAACTCAGCAGTGGCCACAGGACTGGAAAGATCAGTTTTCATTCCAATCCCACAAAACGGCAATTCCAAAGAAAGTTCAAACTACCGCACAATTGCATTCAGCTCACGTGCCAGCATATAATGCTTCAAATTCTCCCAAGCCAGGCTTTAACAGTATGTGAACCATGAACTTCCAGATGTTCAAGCTGGTTTTAGAAAACGCAGAGAAACCAGAGATCAAATTGACAACATTCATTGGATCACTGAAAAAGCAAGAGAGTTCCAGAAGAACATCTACTTCTGTTTTATTGACTATGCCAAAGCCTTTGACTGTGTGGATCACAACAAACTGAGGAAAATTCTTAGAGATGGGAATACCAGACCAACTAACCTGCCTCTTGAGAAATCTGTATGCAGGTCAGGAAGCAACAGTTAGAACTGGACATGGAACAACAAAAGGACTGATTCCAAATAGGGAAAGGGGTACATTACAGCTGTATATTGTCACCCTGCTTATTTAACTTATATGCAAAGTACATCATGGGAAATGCTGGGCTGGATGAAGCACAAGCTGGAATCAAGATTGCTGGGAAAGACATCAATAAATTCAGATATGCAGATGATACCACTCTCAAGGCAGAAAGCGAAGAAAAATTAAAGAGCCTCTTGATGAAAGTAAAAGAGAAGAATGAAAAAGTTGACTTAAAACTCAACATTCAGAAAACTAAGATCATGGCATCTGGTCCCATCATTTCATGACAAACAGATGGGGAAACAGTGACAGGCTTTATTTTGGGGGGCTCCTGCAGATGGGGACTGCAGCCATGAAATTAAAAGACGCTTGCTCCTTGGAAGAAGAGTTATGACCAACCAAGATAGCATATTAGAAAGCAGAGACATTACTTTGGCAACAAAGGTCCATCTAGTCAAACCTATCGTTTTTCCAGTAGTCATGTATGGATGTGAGAGTTGGACTATAAAGAAAGCTGAGCTCAGAAGAATTGATACTTTTGAACTGTGGTGCTGGAGAAGACTCTTGAGAGTCCCTTGGACTGCAAGGAGATCCAACCAGTCCATCCTAAAGGAGATCAATCCTGAGTGTTCATTGGAAGGGCTGATGCTGAAGGTGAAACTACAATACTTTGGCCACTTGATGCGAAGAGCTGAATCATTTGAAAAGACCCTGATGCTGGGCAAGATTGAAGGCGGGAGGAGAACGGGACAACAGAGGATGAGATGGTTGGATGGCATCACCGACTTAATGGATATGAGTTTGAGTAAATTCTAGGCGTTGGTGATGGACAGGGAGACCTGGCGCGCTGCAGTCCATGGGGTCGCAAAGAGTCAGACACGAATGAGCGACTGAACTGAACTGAACCAAGAAAAGACCAGGACAATAATACAAATGAAAAATTAATGAACTGTCAATATGCAGATGCGTATGTATTTAATCTCACTATTAATAAAAATACACAAATCATATATCACTTTTAACTAAGAGGAAAATATTTCCAAAGGAAATCTAGACAGTATTAACAAAGGTATGATGTAAACATACACTGTTATATGCTGCCAGTAGTAAACTGGCATATTTACAAAATATAATTTGGCAAAGGCACCCAAAGCTTTAAAAATCCTGTGCCCTTTAACATAGCAAGGGCTTTTATACATATTTAGCACAAGGAAATAAAGACATAAAAGATTTTTCTATAAGCATGTTCACTAAAAGTAATATAATAATACCTAAAAACATTAAGCAAATAAAAAGAACAGATAGTTATTATGGTACATCTATATGAACTATGGAATGAGGTTCGTGACATTGTACGGGAGACAGGGATCAAGACCATCCCCATGGAAAAGAAATGCAAAAAAGCAAAATGGCTGTCTGGGGAGGCCTTACAAATAGCTGTGAAAAGAAGAGAGGCGAAAAGCAAAGGAGAAAAGGAAAGATATAAGCACCTGAATGCAGAGTTCCAAAGAATAGCAAGAAGAGATAAGAAAGCCTTCTTCAGTGATCAATGCTAAGAAAGCCTTCTAAAAACATTAAGCAAATAAAAAGAACAGATAGTTATTATGGTACATCTATACCATACCATGCACTCTGAAAAATACTGCAGAAGTATGTTGCTGATATGGAAATATAGTGATAATACTGAGTTAAAGTAGATTATCAAAGATTACACAGTTGATACCTCTATCTCACTATCTTTGATGGTATTAAGTAACACAGTTAATTATACAAAGAGTATCCACAGTTGAACAGCCCAATACAGTGACTACTAGCTACATGTGGCTACTGCTTACTTGAAATGTGGATGGTCTAAATGTTCCTGAAGTGTAAAACATACATTGATTTCAAAAACTCACTACAAGTAAAAAAATTAATATCTTGATAATTTGTAAATTGTTTCCAAATGAAATAATTTATTGATATACTGGGTTAAATTAAAATATTAAAACAGTTTTAAAAAATAAGACTAACAGATTGCGTTAAGTTGAAATATAATGTCTTGCATTCTATTTATACTTGTCTGACTCTTTGTGACCCCCTGGACTGTTGCCCGCCAGGCTCCTCTGTCCCTGGGGACTGTGCAGGCAAGAACACTAGAGTGGGTTGCCATGTCCTCCTCCAGGGGATCTTCCCAACCTGGGGATTGAACCCAGGTCTCCTGCATTGCACGCAGATTCTTTACCATCTCAGACACCAGGGAAGCCTGTACTGTATTAGAGTAAGAACTGAAACATAAGCGCTAAAACTATCCCCACATGTAGATGACATAAACTTTTGTTCTCTGAAAAGACATATACATTCAATATAAAAAAAATTATTAAAAACTTTCTTGGATCATTTGCCCTGAGAAGCCAGCCTCCAGGCTGTCAAATAATCAACTAACACTTTTGAAAGGTCCACATTAACCACTGAGATCTTCCCTCAACAGTGAATTACAATTTGCCAGCCATGTGAGAGAGCCAACCTGGAATAGATTCTCTAATCTTGGTTACACCTTCTAGTGATGATGCCCCAGTCAACATTTCACTGCAATTTTATGAAAGAATTCAAGTCAAAACTGCCTAGCTAAGGTTCTCAAACTCCTGCCCACAGAAACTGCAAAAAAAAAAAAGTTTCCAGCATCACTTTCGAAGTACAGTTGCCAAAGATGTGAACTTACATCTAAATAATCATCTATAGCTAACTTCCATTTATAGGAAATACAAGGATTAGAAGACCAAGCTTAGTCAGTTCAGTCACTCATGTCTGACCCTTTGAGATCACATGGACTAAAGCACACCAGGCTTCCCTGTCTCTCACCAACTCATGTCCATTGAGTCGGTGATGCCATCCAACCATCTCATCCTGTCATCCCCTTCTCCTTCATCCCCTTCAATCTTTCCCAGCATCAGGCTCTTCCCCAATGAGTCAGTTCTTCGCATCAGGTGACCAAAGTATTGGAGCTTCAGCATCAGTCCTTCCAATGAATATTCAGAATTGATTTCCTTATGATTAACTGGTTAGATCTCTTTGCAGTCCAAGGGACTCTCAAGAGTCTTCTCCAACACCACAGTTCAAAAGCATCAATTCTTCAGCGCTCAGCTGTCTTTATGGTCCAACTCACATCCATACATGACTACTAGAAAAAACACAGCCTTGACTAGACAGACCTTTGTTGGCAAGGTAATGTCTCTGTTTTCTAATATGCTGTCTAGGTTGGTCATAACTTTTCTTCCAAGGAGCAAGCGCCTTTTAATTTCATTGCTACAGTCCCCACCTGCAGTGATTTTGCAGCCCAAGAAAATAAAGTCTCTCACTGTTTCCATTGTTTCTCCATCTATTTGCCATGAAGTGATGGGACCGGATGCCATGATCTTAGTTTTTTGAATGTGGGGTTTTAAGCCAGCTTTTTCATTCTCCTCTTTTCTTTTCATCGAGAGGCTCTATAGTTCCTCTTTGCTTTCTGCCATAAGGGTGGTGTCATCTGCATATCTGAGGTTATTGATGATTCTCATGGCAATCTTGATTCTACCTTTTTACTTCAGCCAGCCAGACATTTCGCATGATGGACTCTACATATAAGTTACATAAACTTGTGACAATATACAACATTGACCTACTCCTTTCCCAGTTTGCAACCAGTCTTTTGTTGCATGTCTGGTTCTAACTGGTGCTACTTGACCTGCATACAGATTTCTCAGGAGGTAGGTAAGGTGGCCTGGAATTCCCATCTCTTTAAGAATTTTCCACAGTTTGTTGTGATCCACAGAGTCAAAGCCCTTGGTGTAGTCAGTAGATTTTTATTCTGGAATTCTTGCTTTTTCGATGATCCAGCAGATGTTGGTAATTTGATCTCTGGTTTCTCTGCCTTTTCTAAATCCAGCTTGAACATCTGAAAGTTCTCAGTTCACTTATTGTTGAAGCCTGGCCTGGAGAATTTTGAGCATTACTTTGCTGGCATGTGAGATGAGTACAATTGTGTGGTAGTTTGAACATTCTTTGGCACTGCCCTTCTTTGGGATTGGAATGAAAATGGACCTTTTCCAGTCCTGTGGCCACTGATGAGTTTTCCAAATTTGCTGGCGTAAGAGTGCAGCACTTTCACAGCATCATCTTTTAGGATCTTCAATGACTCAGCTGAAATTCTATCACCTCCACTATCTTTGTTCGTAGTGCTGCTTCCCATGGCCCACTTGACTTAGCATTCCAGGATGTCTGGCTCTGGTGACTGAGCAAACCATTGTTGATATCTGGGTCATGTAGATCTTTTTCGTATAGTTCTTCTGTGTATTCTTGCCACCTCTTCTTAATATCTTCTGCTTCTGTTAGGTCCATACCATTTCTGTCCTTTACCGCCATGAAAGACAGCATATGTCAAACCCTAAACATGATCTATTCTTCAATCAATGTTCGGTGCTCAGTCACATCCAACTCTTTGCGACCCCATGGACTATAGCCCACAGGTTCCTCTGTCCATGGAATTCTCCAGGCAAGAATACTTGTGTGGGTTGTTATTTCCTCCTCCAGGGGATTTTCCCAACCCAGGGATCGAACTTCAATCTCCTGCATTGTGGGCAGATTCTTTACCATCTAAGTCACCAGGGAAGCAATAAGTAGAGCAAAAATTTTAAAAGGCAAGAGTAGATACTATAGATCACAAAAGACTTAAGATAATATTAACCACACAGTGTGCAGACCTCTTGCTTGCATCCAGATTCAAAGAAAGCCAATTATGAAAAATATTTTTTGAGACAATTAGGTAAATTTAAATATGGATTGTTCAGTAAAACAAGATTAGCAAAATGTGATAACTGCTAAATGTAAGGCATGGGGACAGTGGGATTCATCATACTACTTTGTCTATTTTTAATTATGTTTGAGCATTTCAGTAATACTGAATTTTTTAAATGTCTGAACAAAACTAAATGAATGAAAAACATAGAATAACATTCAAGTTATCTTGAATTAAGGGATATATTTATTGTTCTCATATTTTTATTTTTCTTTTATCAAGGTTGCATATTTACATAATTTTAGGCAATGTTTTCAAACTGTGTGTCATGAAATCAATTTAGTAGGTCATGACCTACATTTCAAAAACCTTTTTTCTCTTGCTGGATATTTTTTCTTATTTTGTATTTAAACATAAGATCGCATGTAATAATATTTTTATATAGCATGCCAAGTAAAATTTCATTTTGGTAGGAATTTATATACATACATATGCTTAGAAAAATGTCCAATATCAAAATTCTAAGAGCAGTTTATCTCTGTGAGCAGATGGGTGATTTTTACTTTCTTCTTATGCTGCCATTTTCTGACTTTTCTATAAGGAACACAAATAATAAGTTTTAAATATATTAACAACTGGGCCTAGAATACAAATTTATAAGGAATAAGCAAATAACCCAAATGAAAGAAATGGCAATATCATAAATAAAGATGCACTCAGGAAGATGAAATGGTAGACAAAGATGCTTCAGATCTCACTCTAACTGGGAAAGTACTAATCAAAAAAACAACGAGAAACCATTTTTACCTATCAGGCTGACAATATTCAGTGATGTCCAAATGAATGCATACACTGCTACAATTTTTTGACAAAGTAGGATAACAAAAGAAAATATCATTTGACCTGGATATCATACTTTTGGAAGTAAACTAAGGAAATGACATAAGCAGCATGCAAGGATACACATATAAACACATTTCTAGCAGTACTGTTAGCAATGGGAAAAAATGGGGAAAACTGAGTGCCCATCAAGAAGAATGGTTAAATCAGCCCAGTTTATACATACCATGTCATATTATGCAGCTTGAAAAAGAAAGCTTTATCACCTTGAGATATGTTATATTCTTTAGTAAGCAAAGTAAGGTGAGGTGAAGTCGCTCAGTCGTGTCCGACTCTTTGCGACCCCAAGGACTGTAACCTACTAGGCTTCTCCGTCCATGGGATTCTCCAGGCAAGAACACTGGAGTGGATTGCCATTTCCTTCTCCAGGGGATCTTCCCGACCCAGGGATTGAACCCGGGTCTCCCACATTGTAGGCAGACAGTTTAACCTCTGAGCCACCAGGGAAGCCCAAGCAAAGTAAAATATAGAATAAATAAAAGTAATTATTACAGGGGGCTTATGGTTTCTGATCCAGCAGTCAGGAGTTTGAAAGTTCCCACATCCATCCTCACAGCAAATAGCAGAACAAACTAAAAATCAACAGTTCTTAGATTATCAGAGAACTGGAGTCACAGAACAAACCAATGCCCCCAAAATTGGTGAGAGAGACAGGCAGATACAGAGAATCATCAATTCAGCAAAGCTCAGAAGCAGAAAACACCACAACAACCACTACCAGCATAAGCAAGCCTAAATTATGATTAAAAACTTGCTGAAGACTCAGCATAAACAAATTTAAGTTACAACTCCAGGGGTTCCAGTCTTAGGGAAGCACCCCCCGAAAACTTTTGTGAACTTCATCACCAGGAACCTACCAGGTAATCTATCACTCTGAAAACCAAGTTGTTCTTCCAGGAAAGTGAGGGGTAAAACAGTCATGATGAAATATCCCTAAAGCATTCTGTTCTTTAAACAAGGTCTGTCCTCAAGAAAAACTATTTTACCAGAGCCTAACCAACTGGGCTTCAGTAAGAGTCTCATCAGCCTAGCAAAAAGGAAATATCCAATTCCAGAACACTCTAGTCTCTGACTTAGGGTAAAGAAACACTAAACTCCAGTGCCTTTTGCATTCCTGTCTCACTTAAGAGGGAAGAGAAACAAGAAAACAGGTAAACATGTCTAATTCTCCAAAAAACTGAGGCCAAATCATAGGACTACAGAAGACTTCCCTTCCCCCTATAACTTACCATCATATGTAAGAACAGGGTACTATAAAATAACTATGCATCTCAGACCTTATTTAAGAAGAAGTCTCCAGGGAAACCAAAAGACAACAGGGAAGGAAATTTTAGCTTCTGATACAGCTTCAGCAAACAGCAAACACCAAACACAACCTAATTGCTAGCCAGATAAATATAAAACTTTACACTGAAAGTTGATTTATCTCATTTTCTTTTACTAAATACATTATATATGCCTTTCAACAAAAAATTACAAGGCATGCTAAAACACAGTCTGAATACGGAAAACCAAGCATAATGGAATTATCACACCAAGAATTTTTAAGTAATAGTGATTAATATTCTAAGGGCTCTTATGGAAAAAATACACAACATGCAAGAACAGATGGGTACTGTAAGCAGAAAAATGGAAATTTCTAAGAAACAACCAAAAGGAAATGATGGAAATAAAAAATACTGTAAGAGAAACAAAGAATGCCTTTGTTGGGTTCATCAGTACACCAGATTTAAACAAGCAAAGAATCAGTGAGCTTGAAGATATGTCAAAAGGAACTTTCAAAGTCTTAAATGCCAAGGAAAAAAAGAAAGTCAAAAAAAACGTGGAAAAATAACAACATAGATATAAATAAGTATACCAGAACAAATAAGGGAATGAGGAAGGAAGGAAAGAGGAAGGGGATGGGAGAAGGACAGAAAAAAAACCTAAAACTAATAATGATTGAAATTTCCCCAAATGATAAATATCCAACCACAAATCCAGGAAGCTTATATATAAAGGAGGATAGATAACAAACATCTACACCTAGGTCTATCACATGCAACCTGCGGAGAATCAAAGACAAAAAGAAAATCGATAGAAGCCAGGTTAAAAAAAAAAAACTTACCTATACAGGAGGAAAAATAAAATGCATACTGGATTTCTCCTTAGAAGCTATACAAGCAAGAAGAGAGTAAATGAACTATTTATAAAGTGTTGAACAAAAAAAAAAACTGACCAACTTAAATGAAGGTAGAATAAAATATTTTCCTTATTGTTCACTGACCAAACAGTTAAGAGTCTGTTTAAAGCAATAATAGCAAAACTGAGTTGAGTGATTACAGCTTGTGGATAAGTAAAATGAATAACAATAATGTTATAAGGGATAGGGGGAGGAAATGGGAATCCTCTGTTATGAGGTACCTAAAGATCCTCTGGAGAAGGGCATGGCAACCCAATCCTGTATTCATGCCTGGAACATCTCATGGATAGAGGAACCTAGTGGCCTATGGTCCACAGGGTCACAAAGACTATGGGACACAACTGAAGCATGAACTCATGCATACAACCTAAATAGTATAATGTTATTTTAAAGAGAATTTGGACCAATTGTATATGTATATTGCAAACACAAGCTCAACTAAAAAAAATGTTTTTAAGGATTTATATCCTCAGAAAAGAGAAGAAACAGAGTCATATAAAAAGACAAAGACAAGAGAAGGCAGAAAAAGAATAGAAGAAAAACAAGCAAGGGTATCTAATAGAAAACAAAACAAATTGCAGTCGATAATAATTCAGATACATCAACAAGTACTTTAAATGTCAATGGTCTAAAATATACCAGTTATTCAGAGCAGAATGTTGTACTGAATTTTTAAAAAGGCCCAACCCAATTGTATGTTGTCTACAAAAAAATCCACTTTAAATATAAAGACCAACAGAGTAATATTAAGGAAAAGAAAGCAGGAGAAACTATATTAAACTTCAGATAGAGCTGAGTTAAGAGCAGAAGAAGTCAACAGAAATAAAGTGGAGAATTACATAATGAATGCTGATTACATAAAGGAATCAATTCTCCAAAACATGTGTATAATGTGTACAATCCTAGCAACAGTGTCAAAACTCTCCATTGCAGTTGGACACTTCAAGACCCCTCTAAGATTAACTGGCAAATTCAATACAAAGAAATTAGTAAGAACATATTTGAACACCACCATCAGTCAGCTGGATCTAATTTATGTCTGTATAATTCTTCAACAACAGCAGAATAAATACACCTTCTCAATTTCCCATGAAACATTCACCAAGACAGACCCGTTACACACATAAAATACACTTAAGCAAATTTAAAAGAATAGAAACCATACAAAGTACGCTATCAGACCACAATGGAATTAAACTAGAAATCAGTAACAGAAAGATAGCTGGAAAATTGCAAAATACATTAAAAAATTTTTTCTAAATAACATGTGGGTTAAAGGAGAAATCTAAAAATTAATTTTTAAATATTTTGAAGTAAATAAAACACACTTTACCAAAACACTTGGGATACAGCAAAGCTATCGCTTAGGGCAAAATTATAGCATGAAATGTATGTATATTTTTTTTTTATTTTATTACCTCTGCATCCACCCAAGGAACTAGAAAAAGAGCTAAGTAAGTAGAAGAGAAACAATAAAAATTGGAACAGAAATCAGTGATATTGAAAATGGGAAATCAATACAAAAGGAAAAATCAGTGAAACTGAAAACTAATCGTCTGAAAAGAACAATATAATTGGTAAGGCTCTAACCAGGTTAACTAAGGGAAAAAAGAGGAAAAATACAAATTACTAATATCAGAAATGAAAGAAGGGACACATCACTACTGCTCCCTCAAACATTAGAAGCATAGCAAAGGAATATATGAACAACTCTATGACCACAAATTGTATATTCTAGATGACATGAACCAACAACTAGAAAGACACAACCTACCAAAACTCACACAGTGACAAACAGATCATCTTAATAGGCTCAAATCTATTACAGAAAATGAATCAATAATTAATAGCCTTTCAAAACAAAAAGCATAGAACCAAACAGCTTGACTGGCGAATTTCACCAAACATTTAAGGAAGACATTGTATCAGTTCTCCAAAACCTCTTCCAGAAAATACAAGAAGAGCTAAGAAATACTATTTCCTAACTCATTCCCAAAGGCCAGCCTTACTCTAATACCAAAACTAGACACCATCTTCAACAACAGAGCAAAGCCATTTGGTGGAAAAACGGAGTCTTCGACAAAGGCTGCTTAACAAGTGGACATAGACATGCCAAGAACAAAAAAAGAAAAAAAGAATCTAGATACAGACCTTAAACACTTCACAAAAATTAACTCAAGACAGACCATAGACCTAAGGGTAAAATGCAAAACTAAAAAACTCCTGGTGCTGCTAAGTCACTTCAGTCGTATCTGACTCTGCAACCCCAAAGACAACAGCCCACCAGGCTCCTCTGTCCACAGGATTCTCTAGGCAAGAATACTGGAGTGGGTTGCCATTTCCTCCTCCCAAAAAACTCCTAGAAGATAACAAAACAGAAAACCCCTGACAATGACACCAATATTGCAACCAGGGAAAAAGAAATGAGATTCTTGTGAAGGAAGCAAGACTTGATTAAAATTAAAAACTTCAGCTCTGCAAAAACACAATTAAGAGAATAAAAAGACAGGCCAGACTGGGGAAAGTCTTTTTAAAATGTATCTGATAAGGTCTGGTATACAACTCATGTGGCTTCCTGGTGGCTCAAACGGTAAAGAATCTGCCTGCAATGTGGGAGACCTGGATTCAACCCCTGGGTTGGGAAAAATCCCCTAGAGGAGGGTATGGCAACACTTGCCTAGAAAATCCTCAGGGACAGAGGAGCCTGGTGGGCTATACAGTCCATGGGGTTGCAAAGAGTCTGACACAAGTGACCAAGCACAGCACAGCACATACGACATATACAAAGAAAGGTAAATACTCAATAATAAGAAAACAACAGTAGCAATGAGAGACAAGAAGCCCTTCTTAAGTGAACAATGCAAAGAAATAGAGGAAAACAATAGAATGGGAAAGATTTGATTTTCTCTTCAAGAAAATCAGAGATATGAAGGGAAAATTTCATGCAAAGATGACAACCATGAAGCACAGAAACGGCAAGGACCTAACAGAAGCAGAAGATGCTAAAAAGAGGTGGCAAAAGTACATAGAAGAACTATACAAAAAAGGTCTTAATGACCCAGAGTTAACCACAAAGGTGAAGTGTGAAGTCAAGCGGGCCTTAGGAAGCAAAACAAAGCTAGTGGAGGTGATGGAATTCCAGCTGAAGTATTTCAAAGCCTAAAAGATGAGGCTGTTAAAGTGATGCATTCAATGTGTCAGCAAATTTGGAAAACTCAGCCTAGCCACAGGTTTGGAAAAGGTCAGTTTTCATTTCACTCCCAAAGAATGGCAATGCCAAAGAATGTACAAACTACTATACAGTTGTACTCATTTCACATGCTAGCAAGGTGATGCTCAAAATCCTCCAAGTTAGGCTTCAACAAGTTAGGCTTCCAAAGTACCTAAATCAAGAACTTCTAAATGTACAAGTTGGATTTAGAAAAGCCAGAGGAACCAAAGATCAAATTGCCAAAATCAGCTGGATCACAGAGAAAAGCAAGGGAACTACTTATGCCTTGAGGCAATGGCACCCCACTCCAGTACTCTTGCCTGGAAAATCCCATGGACGGAGGAGCCTGGTAGGCTGCAGTCCATGGGGTCGTGGAGAGTTGGACACGACTCAGTGACTTTACTCTCACTTTTCACTTTCATGCATTGGAGAAGGAAATGGAAATCCACTCCAGTGATCTTGCTTGGAGAATCCCAGGGACGGCGGAGCCTAGTGGGCTGCCGTCTATGGGGTCGCACAGAATCGGGACACGACTGAAGCAACTTAGCAGCAGCAGCATGCCTCGATAACTATGGAAAAGCCTTTGACTGTGAGGATCACAACAAACTATGGAAAATTTTTAAAGAGAGGGGAATACCAGACCATCTTACCCATCTCCTGAGAAAGCGGTATGCAAGACAAGAAGCAAGAGTTAGAATCTAATGGCAGAAAGCGACAAGGAACTAAAGAGTCTCTTGATGAGGATCAAATAGGAGAATGAAAAAACTGGCTTAAAACTCAACAATCAAAAAACAAAGATCATGGTATCCAATCCCATCACTTCATGGCAAATAGATGGAGAAAAGTGGGAACAGTCACAGACTAGATTTTCTTGGGCTCCAAAATCACTGCGGATGGGGACTACAGCCAGGAAATTAAAAGACACTTGCTCTTTGCAAGAAAAGCTATAACAAACTTAAACAGTATATTAAAAAGAGACATCAGTTTGCTGACAAAGGTCCAATAGTGAAAGCTATGGTTTTTCCAGTAGTCACGTATGGATGTGAGAGTTGGATCATAAAGAAGGCTGAGCACCAAAGAACTGATGCTTTAGAACTGTGGTACTAGAGAAGACCCTTGAGACAGTAAGGAGATCAAACTAGTCGATCCAAAAGGAAATCAATCCTGAATATTTATTGGAAGGACTGATGCTGAAGCTCCAATAATTTGGCCCACCTGATGTGAAGAGCTGACTCACTGGAAAAGACCCTGATGCTGGGAAAGACTGAGGGCAGGAGAAGAAGATGGCCGAGGATGAGATGGTTAGATAGCATCATCAATTCAATGGACATGAATTTTAGCAAACTCCAGGAGACAGGGAAAGACAGGGAAGCCTGGGGTGCTAAAGTTCATGGCGTCACAAAGAGTCGGACACAACTTAGGGACTGAACAATAAGAAAACAAAAAGCCTAATTTAAAAATGAGTGAAAGATCTGAAGATACTTCACCAAAGAAAAGACACAGATGGCAAATAAGTATACGAATATCATCATATTTCAACAGAGAAAGGCAAATTAAAACAATGTCATACATACTTAGAATGACAAAAATCTGTTAACACTGACAATGCCAAATGCTGGTGAGGACATGGAGCAACAAACTCATTCACTGCTTGTGGAAATGCATACACATCCACTTTTGAAGACAATTTGGAAATTTCTTACAAAAGCAAACATACTCTTACATACAATCCAGTAACTTCACTCCTTGCTATCTACCCAAAGAGGTTTAAAACTTTTATTTACATAGAAACTTTCACATGAATGTTTATAGCTGCTTTATTCCTAATTGTAAAAACCTGGAAGCAACCAAGATATCTCTTAGTAGATGAATGGCTAAGTACATCCAGACAATAGAATACTGATCAGCATTAAAAACAAATGAGGTATAAAGCTATGAAAATTCATACAGCAAATTTAAATCTCTATTACTAAGTGGAAGAAGCCAATCTGTAAAGGCTACATACTATGTATTTCCAACTTTGATGGTATTCTGGAAGAGGTAAAACTATGCAGACAGTAATAAAAAATAAAAACCAAGTGTTTGCTAGGGATAGTGGTGGAGGTGGGCAATGAAAGGTGGATTTTTAAGGCAGTGACAGTATTGTGTGTGTGTGTGTGTGTGTGCGTGCGCCTGTTAGATTCTCTGTGGGGCTTTCTGTGCCTTTGTCTTTACCTCTATGTCCCTTTCTGTGGCTCTATCAAATTGTTTTTGTTGGATACTGTGTCTCTGCTTGACTGACTGCCTGGCTCTCTCTCAGTTTATATACTTAAATATAGTTTTTTATTATTTAAATATAGTTTTTCTTATTTCTTTTTCCATTTCAGTGCATAGACAAAGGTCTTGATATATAACAGGCTATTAACCCTGAGCTGGGCAAAGTAGCAAGAGAAGGGAAATTAGTTTTTTCTTTATATATATTATTTCAATGATTATAAAAAAAACACATTTTATTTTTCTACTTCTTACAGAAGAACTTCATTTTCAAAAGAAAAATATTAAAGAATTTACAGTTAACAGTCCTTAAAATACAAAATTTCTAAATTTAGTAAAAGTTGATGATATTCTACAATCACAGTTAAAGCAATAAAATGCAATTAAAGCACCCTGGGGGGAATAAATTATAGTGTTACTTGCAGTTCTGATCACCTTCACTGAGTAAAAAGTAGAGTCATCATTTTTCACTGTAATTAGGTTGAATCCCTTAAATGTCTACTTCTCCAAAAGGTCCAGAACAACACTTGACAGAAGACAAACTCAAGCATTTGAGGCCCGGGAATCACAACTGGAAAAACAGTGGAAGCCCTCCCTTCAACCTCAGAACAGCCCTGTGCTACTGGGGCATTCTAGGACCACAAGATATTTAAGAGGGACCTCCTTAATCCAAACCTCTCACCCAAGTTTCAGTTAAACTTGGACTACTTCTACAATTCAAAGCACAATGATCTGATCAAAAAAGGTAATTTATCAATTTCCTAAACATTGTATTTTGTTTTGGGTACGGAGCAAAAACAGCTTTCAAAACCCTATGGCAAGGTTCCCTCTTTCCATCTCTGTGCTGGCTCTATCCTCAGACCCATACTGTCTCAAGGTGATTCCTACAGCAATAACCCAGGTGCACAGGTTACAGATAAGAGACCTCACTGAATGTACATGCAGTTGTTGCAGTGAAAGTTGCTCAGTCATGACCAACTCTTCGCAACCCCATGGATTATACAGTCCATGGCATTCTCTAGGCCAGGAGACTGGAGCGGGTAGCCTTTCCTTTCTCCAGGAGATCTTCCCAACCCAGGGATCAAACCCAGGTCTTCCACATTGTAGGCAGATTCTTTACCAGCTGAGCCATAAGAGAAGCTCAAGAATACTGCAGTGAGTAGCCTATCCCTTCTCCAGTGGATCTTCCCAACTCAGGAATTGAACCAGGTTCTCCTGCATTGCAGGCGGATTCTTTACAACATGGAACCTTAGGAAAAGTCTCAGATCCGTGGACAGAAAGACTGTAAGGCTCTAAGTAGCCAAACCTGAGTGACATATATCTAGGGAGCCAGAAGTGAAGTCAGCTCACAGTTTCATGGACAAAGAAGAGACAAAAAGCTGGAACCTCAAAAACAAACAAAAAAGCTCAAGGCTATTATAGGAAGTAAAGTAAGTAGGAAGTAGGGTAAATTGCTGGGAGATGCCAAAATATGTCCAATACAGTAACTACCTACTCCAAAGAAGGGCCAATATCAAGCTGTATTCAAGAAAGTTGAGAGCTTATTAAGCTATATTAAATCTAGAAAATAATGTACAAATCCAATTCACTTTCAAGAAACTCATGTAAAGCCAGAGACAAATAACAAAAAAACTTTGTGAAGTACAAAATTCATTCAATTCCTGTTACCCCAAGTATCTGTAAAAATAGACAAATCTTATGAGTATATACCAGTTGTGAGAAAATCCCATTATACACTAAAATGACCTAAAATCCGCAAATCAGAAATTTGGTAACTGAAAACCCCAAAGTGAAATGAACTTAAACCTTATGAACAAGCCCAGTGATGGAAGATGAGTCAGTAAACAATTATTACATTCACTAAAATAAAACATTAAAGTCACAGCATTAAAAAAAGAGGATACTGGAATTTCCTAGTGGTAAGTTCCTGCCCAGTGGATAAGACTCTGCCTACCATTACAGGGGACATGGGTTCAATCCCCGGTCTGAGAAGATTTCACAAGGCACAGGGCAACTAAGCCTGTACACCACAACCACTGAAGCCCACGCGCCTAGAGCCTGTGCTATGCAATAAGAGAAGACACTGCGATGAGAAGCCCACACACCGCAACAGAGCCCTCTCACTACAACTAGAAAAAGCCTGCACGCAGCAAAGAAGACTCAGAGCAATCAAAAAAAATTTTTTTAAAAAGGAAATCAATGTAACTTGCCATATTCTATATTAAAAATGGTCAATAACTCCATTATTTTATGACTCAGTATGTTTGGCTGCCAGTTCCCACCTGTCCAAGAGATACAGACTACTAATTTAAATGTAAAAAAAAAGGACAAAACCAGTGCATAAACATTGCTTACCAGAACAGGTTATTTCTCAATCTTCTTATGTTACACTCTAGTGTATATCTTTGGATTTCACATAAAGCCAATGAACTGACTCTGTATAACTTAGCTATCTCCTCTCCAAGTAGGCTCCTGAGTTCTGAAAGTGGTACTTTTCTTAGTTTCTTTCCTTTTTATGATATTCTAAGTTCGAGCACATTTTATGTTAAGTAGGTTCTTGGCAAACCTCCTGCTGGTTACTGGTTTACCCACGTGCAGGCACAAGTACATATCCAAAGAGCCATGGGAAACCAGGAAGCCTCTCCAGCTATGAACAACTGCCTCTCCAAGCCACACTACAGTGAGAATGAAATAGACAGTATGGACAGTGTAACTAGGGTCTTTGATGACATCCTGAAGCCACTGAATCAACTTACCCTAAACCCTGCTCAACCTCTGGACCTCTTATGAAAGTTAAGAGATGTCCACACAGTTTAAACCATTCCAACTGGATTTTCTGTTACTCTCTAACACAAGTGAGATGGCTAATTCTACACATAAACTCAGCTACTCTATAGTACCCAGATGCTTACTCAAAACCAGTCTCAATGTTGTTTGTTGTGTACAGGTATTTTAGATTTAATTAACTTTTATATCTGTAGACGTTCAGGAGAGTCTTCAGATGAAATCTTCAGAGAACGGACTGTGGTCCCTTAAAGAAGAAAGAATTCTGTTCCAGACTGCCTTTGAACTCAAGACTGCAACAACAACTCATGCCAGAATTTCCAGCTTGCCAGAAGGCCTTACAAATGACAGACCCGCTGGCCTCTACAATCATGTGATCCAATTCCTTAAAATCAATCTTTCTTTCTCTCTCTCTCTCTATATATATACTAAAGGTTTTATTTCTTGAAGCAATAAGCTCAATAGTTTTCCTTACATTTATTACATTTAAAGAACAAGGTTGTTTTTTTAAATAGATTTGATATTAGTTAATAATAATAAACTGCATATATTCAGAAGGTAAAATTTAAGTAGTTTTCACATACGTGTTATACACTTGTGAGACTATGGCTACAATTAAGATAATGAATATATCTATCACCCCTACAGGTTTCCCAGTACTCCCAGAATACATTTTTAAAACAAAAATTGGATTAAATTTAATATCTTCCTTTGTGAACTTTCTCCAGTTCATAATATAGAGGGTAAACAATTTTCCTCATTATCATTTAATTTTTACATAATTTAAAGAGCTATACAGTATTTCACAGTAATAATATGCCCTAGTTCTGTTTAAGAATCCTTCATTGTTATAAGCAATGCCACGAAGAACAGTTTCACAGCTTTATCTATATAAAGTCATGATTACTTCCTTATATGCTTCTTTTGAAAAAACAGTCATTTATTTATTGGTTACACGGGGTCTTCCTTGCTGTGCATGGGCTTTCTCTAGCTGCACTGAGTGGGGTCTACTCTTCGGGTGTTGCATGGGCTTCTCATGGTGGTGGCTTCTCTTGTTGCGGAGCACAGGCTCTAGGCACACGGGCGTCAGCAGGTGCGGCACATGGACTGAAGTGGCTGTGGCTCATAGGCACTAGAGGGCTGGCTTAGTAGCTGTGGCACAGGGGCCTAGCTGATGCGAGGCATGTGGAATCCTCGCGGACCAGAGACTGAACCGGGGACCCCTGCACTGGTAGGCAGATTCCTATCCACTGTACCACCAGGCAAGTCCCCTTATATGGTTCTAAAAATAGAACAACTGATTTATAGGACACATTGTCTTTTAAGAAATAATTATTATAATATCAACATCAAATATTTATACATCATTTAGTACGTGTCACACACTCTACCCTTAACTATGCTCTGAAAGTTATACCAATTTTCACTCTCAAGCATTATATAAACATACCCATCTATGATCCTATCAATATGTTTTTAAAAATCCCTGCCCTTCCCCAAATGAAGCCCAATGTAATTCCAGTCAAATCTCCATACTGTTAAGTTTTCACACCTCATCTCCACCTAAATGCATAAAAATACATAAGACCTTCTTGTAAGGGGAAAAGGAGAAGAAACCTTTATTTACAGAAATTAAAAGGTAATATAAGGTTGCAATAATTGAAACAATGTGCTATGGTAGCAGAACATGCAAAAGGGTCAATAAATAAGGAGAGCACAGAACATAAGGGAACTTGATTAAAGATAGCAGAACAGAATAAAATAGAAATGATTTAAATATCTAAAAATTTGAAACTAAAACAGAAGTTGAAAAAAACTTCACAAAAACATTCTCATAATTTTCTAGAAGGCTACGCATAAGACAAATCACTTTCCCTCAAAAAGCCCAAAACTGACAGAATGACCATATATAAAATATAAATTAACAAAGAATATAGAAAAAGTTAAAAGCAAGCAACAGAATGGGAAAAATTAACTAGGATATATGAAACACGTGAAGCATTAACATCTGTATTTTAATAAATCTCCCCAGATGGTAAGAAAATGTCAAAGGAACAAGTAATTCACAGAAGAAATGGCAAAAAACATGAAAAGAATATTTAGCCTCACGAGTAACAAAAAAGCAGTTGGACAAAAAATGTAAAATCAATAATGAACTGTGACTCATTAAACAAGGCATTCACACAAAATTATAATGAATATGTAAATTGGTATAAGCTTTCTTATTATGTTAAATTGGCTCTAATTAGTAACATCAAAAAGCTGTATTATTTAACTTAACAATTCCACTTTTAAGAATGTATCTATAGACTCAAGAAACATACATATACACTTAATGGTGTTCGATAAAGCATTACTAAAAGAAGCTAAAAACCAACAGCCTCAATGCCTATTTACAAAGGAAAGTCTAATAAAATATATCCAAATTACAAAACTACAGAACAAAAATGGCTGTATGAGAGAAAAAATGTCTATTTCACAGAATACTGATGTCAACTTAATGATTAAATAAGGTGTATACTTTTTCACACACACACACACACACACAAATGCCTGCAAAGAAACTAAAATGAAGGAGCCATTTGGCGTCTTTTTGCTGTGCTGTGCTAGCCACTCAATCATGTCTGACTCTGTAACTCCACTGACTGTAGCCCACCAGGCTCCTCTGTCCATGGGATTCTCCAAGCAAGAACACTGTAGTGGGTTGCCATGCCCTCCTCCACGGTATCTTCCCAACCAGGGGATCAAACCCAGGTTTCCCACACATTGCAGGTGGATTCTTTACCATCTGAGCCACCAGGAAAGCCTTTCAGCTCAGTTCAGTCGCTCAGTCGTGTCCGACTCTTTGCGACCCCATGAATCGCAGCACGCCAGGCCTCCCTGTCCATCACCAACTCCCGGAGTTCACTCAGACTCATGCCCATCGAGTCAGTGATGCCATCCAGCCACCTCATCCTCGGTTGTCCCCTTCTCCTCCTGCCCCCAATCCCTCCCAGCATCAGAGTCTTTTCCAATGAGTCAACTCTTCACATGAGGTGGCCAAAGTACTGGAGTTTCAGCCTCAGCATCATTCCCTCCAAAGAAATCCCAGGGTTGATCTTCAGAATGGACTGGTTGGATCTCCTTGCAGTTCCAGGCACTCTCAAGAGTCTTCTCCAACACCACAGTTCAAAAGCATCAATTCTTCAGCGCTCAGCCTTCTTCACAGTCCAACTCTCACATCCATACATGACCACTGGAAAAACCATAGCCTTGACTAGACGGACCTTAGTCGGCAAAGTAATGTCTCTGCTTTTCAATATGCTATCTAGATTGGTCATAACTTTTCTTCCAAGGAGTAAGCTTCTTTTAATTTCATGGCTGCTGTTGGCCAAATGTCAGAGCATCTATGTCTACGTCTCTATTCTACTATGTTCTTTGTTCTTTATTCTACTATGTTCTATGTTCTTTATTTCTACATTTCCAGGGCTTTAACTCACCAGATACATTAATTTTTTTTATAATTCTATGAATAATCAGGTGAGAGAAGTTCACCAGTTTTTGACAGGTAAAAAATATGTTATACTTAAATTACGTTTCCTTTATGTATGTGTGTGCTCAGTGGATCAGTCATATCTGACTCGTCAACCCCATGGAGTGTAGTGTGCCAAGACCCTCTGTCCATGGGCTTTTACAGGCAAGAATACTGGAGAGAGTTGCCATTTCCTATTCCAGGGGATCTTCCCAACCCAGGGATCAAACCCACATGTCCTGCATTGGCAGCTAAATATTTTTGCTAATATTTACTAGAAATTATTGGGGTTTTGTTCCTGGTTTGTGTCTTCTTCTACTAAACTTTTTCTGAGCTATAAAGAAAAACTGCCTATATGTTAAAAAGAACACTGATGCCACAGTTATTTCTTTTAAACATGAGATACACCTCTAAAGATATGACACATGGCATAGTACCTTCCAAATTCTAACAAATGACTTTCAACAAAATTCTGCACACAAATGAAAAGAAATAAGATATCTGAAAGTCTTATATAGTAATTGCATGATTAACAACTATTATATTAAGTCTCTTCTATAACATTAACTTTAAGAGTGACATACTAGTATGGAGGCTGACACTACAGTAAGCATAAAAAATGGTCAACTACTACAGAGGTGAAAATACTTCACATATTACCTCATTTAAGCTTCACAATTACTCAACAAGTATTATCTCCTTGTAACACAGAGGCTCAAGAGACACTAAATAATTTGCCCATTATCACACACCTCCTAAATGGCAAGAGTAAAACAATCCCTCAGCCTGAGTGTCCCATCCCCTTTTCATCATGAAGCAAAATGGGTTATTTGCTTTCTCAGAGAGGGCTCAAAAGCCACAGAGCAATCTAACAGCTGTCTTTTAGTTCACTCCCTTTCCCCACCACAGAATTTAACTGCAGACTTCTTTCAGCTTACTGACAGCCATAGCAGTCTATGCCTTCTGCAACTGGCATCTGTCCTACTGAGTTTTACCCTTTCGACTTCCTTTTGGCTGCTTGGGTTTGATCCAACCAAAGAACTCTGGGGCTTGCTTCCCATGTGGTGCTAGTGGTAAAGAACCCATCTTTACCACTTGAGACTTAAGAGACACGAGTTCGATTCCTGGGTCAGGAAGATTCCCTGGAAAAGGAAATGGTAACCCACTCCAGTAATCTTGCCTGGAGAATCTCATGGGCAGAGGAGCCTGGTGAGCTACCGTCCACGGGGTCACAAAAAGTCAGACACAACTGAAGTGACTTCACACAAAAAATTGACTTTTTAACTTCTGGTGAGTTAACCAGTCAATCACAGCTGATGAGATGTGACAAGTTTTTTACTCTTAACAATTTTTGCTGTTAATAATTAGAGACTATTTTTAAGCTTTCAGGAAAGTTTCTTTACTTCAACTTCTGGGTCAGCACCATTCCTGATATCTGATCTCCACATAGTCAAGTTTCACTAAAGACTAAAACTAAAATATTCATTTCTCCCAAACATCTACCCTCTGTGCTTGATTATTAACAATTATTGCATTTTGATCTACTTCTACTCTCACAATCAACCACCAAGCTATGCTAACAGCAAACTTTACTGTGTGCTTACTATGTGCAAATGTCTAGGTTTAGCACTTCACACAGTTTGTCTCATTTGATACAACAAACCTATGAGTTAGGTAATTATTATATCATTTTCCAGGTGAGGAAAACAGAGAAGACATACTAGTGCAAGAAGCACAGATTCCAACTATGCTCTCAACCATTACACATAGTTCCCATTACTAATACCTTATAACATCTACCACAAAATAACGTATTTCTTGTTCAGCTATTCAGAAAATAATAGCAGGGAAACGGAATCCCCACACCCCTTCCACCTCTATCTACCCCTTACCTACTTTCCTACAGATTCCTTTTAAACTACTGACAATCCTCTTGCCATACATCACCTCCTAATGGGCATCTATACATTCTGATCTATGTATGTTACCTCTATATTTCAATACATGAGGCTAACTCTTTATTTCCTGTAACTCAAAGAAGGAAGTCATTACTAGTTAAGATATCAATTTTTTTTTCCTTTAAAAGCACTATTTGTGTTTTATTGATGTAATAACTAAAAGCATCTTCCTATAACTTTTACTGATCACACAAAATTCACAATCATGAAAGGTTCATTTAGTTATTCTGGAACAGAAAACAATATAGTATTTGTTTCATAAATATTTTTCGCCTCAATTCAACTCAACAAACACTAAGCAATAACATAAGAAACACACTGTGAGCAAGAAAACCAGATTGCAGGATACTTTTCATATAAATCACTAAGAAGAAGAACAGTCAAGATGGCCATCATTAAAAAGTTTACAAATAACAAATGCTGGAGAGGGTGTGGAGGAAAGCAAACCCTTCTCCAACTGTTGTTGGGAATGAAACTGATGCAACCACTATGGAGGAAGGGGCCAGAGGTAGTATCAATCATCAATGACCAATAAGTTAATAATCAATTTTGGCTATGTAATGAAGCCTGCACAAAAATAAAACAACAACCACCACCAAAAAAAGAGGGGCCAAGGGTTTTTCAAGAGTTTTCCTCTTTAGGAAAGCAGTATGCTTCCCTGTGTACCATGCCAGACCCTAAGCTTCACAAAGACAGAAACTCCCCCTTTTGGACCCTCACCATAGGTATCTGTTCATCTGATTGTTGATTCATATCGCTTAATGTCAAGTTGTAATAAGTCTGTAATCCTGTGAATAAATGAAGCTTCCTTAATTCTTTGAGCTATTATAGCAAGTTAAGTGAACCCAAGGAGGGGGTTGTGGAAACTTCTGATTTATAGCTGGTTGGTCAGAAGTGCTGGCAACAACCTGGGATTGTGACCAGCATCTGAAGTAGAGTGCAGTTTTGCAGGACTGAGCCCTACACCTTTGGAATCTGCTTCTACTTTCCAGTAGACAGTGTCAGAACTGAGACACCAGCAGGGTGCTTTAAGAATTGACTCTTGAGGTGGGGAAACACACACACAGACACAGACACAGACACACACACACACACACACACACACACGAACTGGGTCCAACAACCCTTTCACAAAGGTTACTCAAATTTATCATTGCTCTGCTTTTTTCTCCTCTTTGAGGAATGTGTTCATTTCCTCTAAATTGTTGAAATTATGAATATAAACTTGTCATAATTCCTGTATCATTTTAACATCTGTAAGGATGGAAGTGATATTTCTACTTTCGAAGAATCACATATTGGTTTTATTGCTTTTTAATCTATTATCATATTTGTTTTCTATTTCACTGATTTCCACTCTTAATTTTCTTGTTTTTATTTACTTGGAGTTTAATTTGTTCTTTTTCTAGATTCCGAGATTACAGTTTAGATCACTGTGATATGGATATATACAAACAAGATTGGCCATGAGTTGATAATTGGTAAAGGTGGGCCATGGGTACGGAGTATTATCTCATTATACTATTTTTAAACTTATACATAGGTTTGATATTTTACATTATACTTTTTAAATAAAACAAATAAACCTTTTCTGCAAAAATCAATGTTGGAATTTTCGTAAGAGTTGCCCTGAATTTGTGGACTACCTTGGGTAGTATTACTACCTTAAAACTATTAAGTCTTCTAATCCATAAACACAAGTATCTGTAATTTACTGGTGTCCTTAACTTGTCTTGTAATTTTGAATGTAAAACATTTTCATTTCCTTGACTAATTTATTCCTGTTATTCTTTATGATGCAATTGTAAGTAGAATTGTTTTCTACATTTTTTAATTTATATTTTTCACTGTTAAGAGTATAGAAATGCAAGTGATTTTTGGATGTTGATTTTATTCCCTGCTACTTTGCTGCATTCATTCATTAATTCTGTGTGCATGTGTGTGTGAAACATTTTTTGATACATAAAATCAAGCTATCTATGAACAGACATAATTTTATTTCTTTTTTTGGGGGGGCATCTATTCTTTTTCTTGCTCTGACTGGGACTTCTATCACCATGATGAACAGAAGCATCAGAAGCAGGTATAGGTATATCCCTTTTTAGAAAGTTCATTTTACACCACTTTGCTTTTTATAGAAGACCTACATTAGTATCTGTTTTTGCTAACTGAAAGAGGATTTTTGCTGTTACCAAAAAAGGTAAAATGCAAAAATAGCATTCAGTATTGATTTTACACTGATCCATTACAGAGGAAGAATGCACTGTGAGCAATGAGAGTGGCACTACCAAGCTTCTTTCCTCGCAACTATACTCACAGTCCTAGCTTCAGGCTGCCATAACTGTGCTTTATTTCAATTTATTCTTTGATTTTATTAGCAAGATGTGTCCTAAAGTAACTGTTTCTTCCCTTTACACCATTCGGCTTACAGAAGGCTTCACAAGACCCCTCAGTTTTCACATAGCATGGGGAAACTATAGTCTTGTCTTCTACATGATTTTACAAAAGTTTTCAGTCTTTCATCACTAAGCATGATGTTAGCTGTGGAATTTTCATATATGCTCTTTAATATGTTGACACAGTTTCCTTCTATTCCTAGTTTGTTGACTGTTTTTATTATATAAAAGTGCATTAAACGGCCAAATGCTTTTTCTCTTTTTGAGAAATAGAGACTAAGAGACTAAGACAAATGTTTAATCTCGATTGAGATTATCATGTGATTTTTCTTCCCCTTCATTGTAATAATGTATTTTAATACACTGAATCATCTTTGCAATCCAAGAATAAATCTCACTTGATCATAAGTGTATAATCCTTCCAAAGCACTGCTGAATTTAGTTTGCTGAATATTCATCAAAAGTATTAGTCTATAGTTTTCTTGTAGTCTTTGCCGAGATTTGGTAACAGAATAATGCTAGGCTTAGGGAATGAATTTGAAGTATTTCTCCTGTTAAATTTTTTGGAAAAGTCTGGATAGGACTGGTGTTAATTCGTCATTAAATTTTTTGACAGAAATCATCAGCAAGACCATCTGGACCTGGGCATTTTTTGTTGAAAATTTTTTTATGTGTTGTGAAATATGAACAAAATCTGTACTTAGTTAATAATACCATATTCCATGTTAATTTCCTGGTTTGTTTGTTTGTTTTTTCAGCAACATGGTATCTCTTTATATTCTCAGAATTGGGTTAGAAGTTTCAAGCCTCATTCAAATTTTTTATTTAAAGATAACTAACACAATAAACTTCCTAGATTTTTAGCAGTAATACTAAATGCCCAAATACATGGAATTATAGCAAAGTTTGAGTGAATGTAAATTAGAAATCTAGCTAACTATTCACACTAACTCAAACAAGTGGTATCAAAATGTCATAAATATTTTGGCTAGGCAAAAATTCCTGTTTTCTGAAAACAGGAATTATATTTTATTATATTATACGTACTATTTATATACATATATATTTATGCAAAATCTTTTCTACTTTCTTGATAAAGGGTTGAGAAAGAACATCAAAAAAAAAGAGAGACAGAGAACCTGGAAAACAAAAACTAAATGAAATAGCAACACGGAATATAAAATAGAACAAGTGAAATAAAAGTATAGTCATACAGTCCATTTCTTTTTAAACATGGCTGCTCATTAGAAACACAGCTGGAACCTTTGAGAAAGAAGCAATACTTGGGCATTTGTACTTTTCAAAAATTTCCAAGATAATCCTGATATGCATCTGGATTTTTTAAAGTGATTACAGGTTTTTCTATTAAATGCTAGTTTTAGTGATAAAGAATTCAGTGATTTTCTGTTGACCAATCATAACACAATGGTACTAAGCAAATAGTTACCTAATCAAAGTAAGAAAAGATTTTATCAATTTTCACAATCAATAGCCAGGCAAAAATCCAAAGATAATTATAACTGCAAGCCATAATGGAAATATAACTAACTTAACAAGAGAAAATAATTACATACAATTTAAGGGATTAAGTAGAGTGATGTGGTAAGTGGAGGTGCATACATGCACATTTTCATCCACACAGCCAATCTATGTCTTTTGATTGGTATACTGAATCTATTTACCTTTAAGATAATGATCAGTATTTATCATCCTATTACCATTTTCTTAATTGTTTGGGGGTTATTTTCTGTAGGTCTTCTCCTTCTCTTGTGTTTCTGGGCTAGAGGAGTTCCTTTAGCATTTGTTGTATATAGCTGGTTCGGTAGTGTTGCATTCTCCTAACTTTTGCTTGTCTGGAAAGCTTTTGATTTCTCCATCAAATCTGAACTAGAGCCTTGCTAGGTAGAGTATTCTTGTTGTAGGTTCTTCCCTTTCATCACTTTAAAAACATCATGCCATTCCCTTCTGGTTTGTAGCGTTTCCGGTGAGAAATCAGTTGATAACAGTAGGTCTCTTATGTTACTTTTTGTCTTTCCCTTGTTGGTTTTAGTATTTTATCTTTCTCTTTAATTTCTGTCAGTTTGATTACTATCTGTCTCAGTGTGCTCCTACTTGGATTTATCCTGCCTGGGACTCTCAGCACTTCCTGAACTTGATTGTCTATTTCCTTTCCCATGATAGGGTAGTTTCCAGCTATTATCTCTTAAAATATTTTCTTGGGTCCTCTCTCTCTCTCTCTTCTCCTTCTGGCACCCCAATAATCCAAATGTTGCCCCAAAGGTCTCTTAAGCTATTTTCATTTTTTTTTTTTTCCATTTTTTCTAAATTCTTTTCTGTGGCAGTGATTTCTATCATTCTTCTTCCAGGTTACTTATCTGTTCTTCTGCCTCAGTTACTCAGCTATTGATTCCTTCCAGTGTAACGTTCATCTTTGTCTGTTCTTTAGTTCTTCTAGGTCTTTGGTAAACATTTCTTGGATGTTCTCCATTCTGGATCATCTTCACTATCATTATTCTGAATTCTTTTTCTAGAATGCTGCCTATCTCCACTTCATTTAGTTGTTTTTCTGGAGTTTTACCTTGTCCCCTCATCTGAGACATAACTCTCTGCTTTTTCATTCTAGTTAACTTTCAGTAATGTGGTTTTCGTACTAGCAGTTATGGGGATGTGGTTCTTCTTGCTTTTGTTTAACAGATTAGGCTAACAGGTTTGTGTAAGCTTCCTGAGAGGAGGGACTGGATGGGAAAAACTGGGTCTTGCTCTGGTGGGCAGAGCCTTGATCAATAAACCTTTAATCCAATTATCTGCATATGGGTGGGGTTTCCCTCTTTCTCTGCTAGCTGTTTGGCCTGAGGTGAAGGAGAAGGCAATGGCAACCCACTCCAGTACTCTTGCCTGGAAAATCCCATGGATGGAGGAGCCTGGTAGGTTGCAGTCCATGGGGTTGGGAAGTCGGGCACGACTGAGCAACTTCACTTTCACGCATTGGAGAAGGAGGTGGCAACCCACTCCAGTATTCTTGCCTGGAGAATCCCAGAGACGGGGGAGCCTGGTGGGCTGCCGTGTATGGGGTCGCATAGAGTCGGACACGACTGAAGCGACTTAGCAGCAGCAGCAGCAGCAGACCCAGCCCTGGGCTCTATGGTAGGGTTAATGGCAAACTCCAAGAGGAATTACTTCACAGGGCACCTTCCAGGACTGCTGCTTCCAGTGCCCCCATCCCCACAGCAAGCCACTGCTGAACCACACCTCTACAGGAAGGAGATCCTCTAACACCAGCAGGTAGGTCTGGTTCCGTCTCCTGAAGGGTCACTGCCCCTTTCCCCTGGATCTTGGTGTACACAAGATTTTGTCTGTGCCTTCCAAGAGTGGAGTTTCTGTTTCCCCCATGCTGTGGAAGACTTATCTGTAATCAAATCCCACTGATCTTCATGCTCAGATTCCCTGGGGATTCCCAGTCCCTTTGCTGGATCCCCAGGCTGGGAAGCTTGACATGGGGCTCTGAACCTTCACAACAATGAGAGAAGTTCTTTGGTATTACTGTTCTCCAGTTTGTAGCTTGCTCATTCAGCAGGTATGGGATTTGATTTTATCGATATTTGTGCCCCTCCTACCGTCTTATTGTAGCTTCTTTGTCTTTGGACATAGGGTATCTTTTTTTGGTGGGTTTTAGTGTCCTGTTGATGGCTGTTCAACACCTAGCTGTGACTGAACCAGAAGTCTAGAGATTTTTTTTTTTTAGTACAGATTCATCTCTTTAATTGTTATATGTTTATTTAGATTTTCTATTTCCTCATGATTCTTGGTAGGTTCTGTGCTTTTATGAATGAGTGCATTTCATCTAAGTTACCCAATGTGTTGGTGTAAGTACTTCAATCCTTTTAATGGCAGAGTAATACTCAACTGTATAACAGACTTTGCTTATCTATTCATCAACTGATTCACATTTGGGTTCTTTACAAAAACTGATTCACATTTGGGTTCTTTACACTTTGGAGCTACTGTGAATTATCCTGCTATGAACATTGGTATACAAGTTTTTGTGTAGACCTATGTTTTTATTTCTACTGGATATATCCTTAGGAGTAGAAGCTGTTATGGGTCACATATAATTTGAGGAAATGCCAGGATACTTCTCAAAGTAGTCCACTGTACCATTTTACAGTCCACCAATAATGTACGAGTCTTCCAATTTCTCCACATCTCCCCTTACACCTGTTATTACTTATCCTTTTAATTATAGTGTGAATAAGGTGGTATCTCATTGTATTTTTGATCAGTATTTCCCTAATGACTATGATGTTGAACATCTCTTCATATGCTTATAGGCCATTTGCATATCTTCTTCAGAGAAATGTCCACTGAAATCCTTTGCATTTAGTTCTAAGAGTTCTTTATATAGTCTAGATACAAGCCTCTTATCAGATATATGATTTATAAATTTCTCCCATTGTCAGTTCTCTTTTCAGTTTTCCAATGGGTCCACCAAAGGAAAAAAGTTTTAAATTTTCATCAAGTCCAATAAATTATTTTTTTCCTTTGGTTTCTCCTTTTAGTGTCATAACTAAGGTGGCTCTGGCCAATCCAAGCCCATGAAGTTTACTCCTAGATTTTCTTCTAACAGTTTTATATGGTTTTAGCGCTTATATTTAGGTTCCTAATCCATTTTCAGTTAATTACTGTGTATAATGTGAGAAAGGGGTCCAATTTCATTCTTTTACATGTGGATTGTACCCAGCACTAATTGCTAAAAAACTTAATTCTTTTCCATAGACTTGTCCTGGTACCTTCATAAAAAAATCAACTGGCCATAACTATGAGGGTCTGTTTCTAGACTCTAAATTGTATTTCACTGATCTCTATGTTCATCTTAAAGCCAGTACCACACAGTCCTGATCATTCTAGTCTAGCTTTGTAGTAATATTTGAGATCTCTTTGTATGAACCCTCCAATTTTGTTTTTCTAATTTTTTTTGTTGTTTTACTAGTTCACCTTTTGAATTTTCATATGAATCTTATGATCAACATGTCAGTTTCTGTAAGGAAGCCAGCTGGGATTCTGAAAGAGACTGAATAGAATACATACGTCAAACTGGGGAGTATTATGAATCTGATCCAATGTCTTGCCATTTATTTAGGTCTTATTTTTTCAATGATATTTCGCAGTTTTCAGGATACAAAGACTTACAATTTTTTGGTCAATTTACTCCTAGATATTTTATTCTTTTTAATGCTAATGGAAATTAAAGTTTTCTTAATTTCACTTTAGACAGTTCACTACTAGTGTAAAGAAAAACAGATTTCTGTATATTGGTCTTCTGCCACCTTCCTGACTGCATTTATTAGATCTAACAGATTTTTTGTGGATTACACAGAATATTCTGTACTGTGTATACATGCAAACACACACACACACAAACTGATTAGTTAGTTTTACTTCCTCCTTTCCAACTGCTTACTTTTTATTTCATTTTTTTACCTAATTGCCCTGGTAATGTTGAATAGAAGTGGCAAGAGCAGACATCCTTATTTTTCACAGATGCCCTTTAATAAGTGGAGGCAGTTCCCTTTTTTCCTATTCTGTTCTATTGCTGCCCTACTTTTCAGAGTGTAAATGGACACAAAACTGCCTAGAAAACAACATGATTATGTGTCAGTTCAGTTCAGTTCAGTCACTCAGTCGTGTCCGACTCTTTGTGACCCCATGAATCGCAGCACGCCAGGCCTCCCTGTCCATCACCAACTCCNTTACTTTGCCAACAAAGGTCCATTTAGTCAAGGCATTGGTTTTTCCAGTGGTCATGTATGGATGTAAGAGTTGGACTGTAAAGAAAGCTGAGCGCCAAAGAACTGATGCTTTTGAACTGTGGTGTTGAAGACTCTTGAGAGTCCCCTGGACTGCAAGGAGATACAACCAGTCCATCAGTCCTGGGTGTTTATTGAAGGACTGATGCTGAGGCTGAAATTCCAATACTTTGGCCATCTCACACGAAGAGTTGACTCATTGGAAAAGACCCTGATGCCAGGAGGGACTGGGGGCAGGAAGAGAAGGGGACGACAGAGGATGAGATAGCTGGATGGCATCACTGACTCGATGCACACGAGTCTGGGTGAATTTCGGGAGCTGGTGATGGACAGGGAGGCCTGGCGTGCTGCAATTCATGGAGTCGCAAAGAGTCGGACACGACTGAATGACTGAACTAACTAAAAATTATATATTGAGCCCCTCAAAACAAATATTACTAGTGAATGCTTTACATATAATACCTGTCTCTTATACACATCTAGATGTGTATAAGAGACAGAACCATAGCCTTGACTAGACGGACCTTAGTCGGCAAAGTAATGTCTCTGCTTTTGAATAAGCTATCTAGGTTGGTCATAACTTTTCTTCCAAGGAGTAAGCGTCTTTTAATTTCATGGGTGCAATCACCATCTGCAGTGATTATGTGTCAAGAAATTTCAAAAGTTCAAATCCTTTGACCTAGTAATCCCATTTCTATAATGAGGCTAAGGGAATAATCAGATGCAAATAAGTTTTATACAAAAAGACATATGGACTCACTGTTAGAATTATACATGCTTATTATACAGAATCTTTTATCACTCACTACTTCATTTCTCATCAAACCTATAATTCAAAACTTGTTAGGACTTTTTCTAGCAGATAAATTCCTATGTTTGGTTAAAGTTATATGAAAAGCTACAAAAACTACTAGAATTTTCCAATAAACTCTTCGGTATAGGAAACAGTAGTTGAAATGCCTGAAAGAAATAAAATGTGCAACAATGGAGGAATGAAATATGGTCTATCCAAGTGACACTATCCAATAAAAAAGCAAGTTATTAATGACAGAAGCAGAACTTCAGTTTGGGAATAAATAATCATATGTATAGAGGAAAAAGATATTAGGAAAACTACAGAAAATTTCAACAGTGATAATATCTGGGTCATTTTATTCTTCATGTGGTATCTCCCAAATTTAAACCTGTAAGCATAACTCTTTTAATCAAGTAAAGAAAGTTTAATATTTTTCTTTCTCCTCCTCTGCCTCACATTAAAAAGTTGCTATTGTTGTTCAGTCCTTAAGTTGTGTCCAACTTTGCAACAACATGGACTGCATGCAGCACACCATGCTTCCCTGTCCTTCACTACTCCTGGAGTTTGCTCAAACTCATGCCCATTAAGTCAATGATGCCATCCAACCATCTCATCCTCTGTCGACCCCTTTTCCTCGTGCCTTCAATCTCTCCCAGCATCAGGGTCTTCTCCAATGAGTCAACCCTTTGCGTGAGGTGGCCGAAGTATTGGAGCTGCAGCATCAGGCCTTCCAACGAGTATTCAAGGTTGATTTCCTTTAGGCCTGACTGGTTGGATCTCCTTGCAGTCCAAGGGACTCTCAAAAGTCTTCTCCAGCACCACAGTTCAAAAGCATCAATTCTTCAGCACCCAGCCTTCTTTATGGTCCAACTCACATCCATACACAACTACTGGAAAAACCATAGCTTTGACTATACAGACCTTTGTCAGCAAACTGTTATCTCTGCTTTTTAATATGCTATTTAGGTTTGTCATAGCTTTTCTTCTAAGTAGCAAGAATCTTTTAATTTCGTGGCTGCAGTTAACATCTGTAGTGATTTTGGAGCCCAAAAAAATAAAGTCTGTCACAGTTTCCATTTTCCCCCATCTATTTGCCATGAAGTGGTGGGGCTAGATGCCATGATCTTAGTTTTTTGAATGCTGAGTTTTAAGCCAGCTTGTTCACTCTCCTCTTTCACCTTCATCAAGAGGCTCTTTAGTTCCTCTTCACTTTCTGTCATTAGAGTGGCATCATCTGCATATCTGAGATTATTTCTTCTGACAATCTTGATTCCAGCTTGAGTTATCCAGCTCAGCATTTCTCATGATACACTCTGCCTCACTCAAAAAAAAGTTACTAATTCTAAACAGTAGTAGTGCCACACAAAAAGAGGGTATAAGATCCTAAAACTATGCATCCCTGGTCTAGACACCTTAATTGGAAATTTCACATAAAATATCAGATACAAATAAATTAAACATCTGAAACAAGTTTCATCTTTTATATAACAAAATTAATACCATACTACAGGCAGTCCTCCAATGTAGGAGACACAAGAGATGCAGGTTCAGTCTCCTGGTTGCAAAGATTGCCTGGAGTAGAAAATAGCAACCCACTCCAATATGCTTGCCTGGAAAATCCTATGGACAGAGTGGCCTGGTGCCACTCTATGGGGTCACAAAGAGTCAGACCCTACTGAGCACATACACAGCAGTATATAAAAAATTTAAACTTACAAATGACTTTCAACCCTGCATCAATAACCTGCTGGAGACTGCACTATTACAGGAAAATTGTATTTTTAATGCAACAACCAGTTCATTACTTTCTTAAGTTGGGAAAAAAGAAGACATAGTATAGAGTTGGTAGGTGCAGACTCCTTAACAAAGTTTCTCCTGCTTATTAGATAAGATTCCACAGCCTGTATTTAAATTTTTTCACTTCTCTTGAAAATTCACCACCTACAACTGAAATTTTAGCAATTACAAATTAACAGAGGTGAATTTCTGGGCAGAAATAAGCTTGTCATTCATGTATTAGTTTGTTCTAGTTCTAGCAAGCACTGATCTGTCTGGTTCCCAGAAGCTCAGTTGATTCACAGACCAGATGTTTTTCTTTCCTTTGTATATCTCAAGCACTGTTCATTAGAACTTGCTGATCTGATGAAAATATTCTGTAGTCAGGAAGATCCACAGGAGAAGGGATAGGCTATCCACTCCAGTATTCTTGGGCTTCCCTTGTGGCTCAGCTGGTAAATGATCCGCCTGCAATGTGGGAGACCTCGGTTCGATCCCCGGGTTGGGAAGATCTCCTGGAGAAGGGAAAAGCTACCCACTCCAATATTCTGGCCTGGAGAATTCCATGGACTGTAAGTCCATGGGGTCACAAAAAGTCGGACACAACTCAGCAACTTTCACCTTCTTTCAATCTATAGCTTCACCATCCAAATTGCAGCCAGTAGTCACGTACAACTATAGAGCACTTCAAATGTCGCTAAGGTAACCAAGGAACTCAACTTTTAATTTTATTTAACTTTAATCAGTTTAAATTCAAATAACCACATTGCCTAATGGATCCTGTATTGGTCAGCCCAAGTCTTGAACTGGCACAGTGTGTGGAATGAAAAAAATGACCAAATCAATCAATAATCAATAATTCTCTCATCACAAAACATATGAAATATCATCAAGTGTGCGTGCTCAGTCATTTCAGTCGTTTCTGCCTCTCTGTGACCCTATGGACTATAACCCACCAGGCTCCTCTGTCCACAGAAATTATGACCCACACAGTCAAAGGTTTTAGTGTAGTCAATGAAGTAGAAACAGATGTTTCTCTGGAATTCTCTTGCTTTTCCTATGATCCAAACGATATTAGCAATTTGATCTCTGGTTCCTCTGCCTTTTCTAAATCCAGCTTGAAAATATGTAAGTTCTCCATTCACGTACTATTAAAGCCTAGCTTGAAGGATTTTGAGCATTACCTTACTGACACGTGAAATGAGTGCAATTCCACAGTCGGTAGTTTGATTGTTCTTTGGCATTACCCTTCTTTGGTACTGGAATGACAAGGATCTTTCCAGTCCTGTGGCCATTGCTGATTTTTCCAAATTTGCTGGCATACTGAGTGCAGCACTTTGACACTATCATCTTTTAGGATTTGAAATAGTTCAGCTGGAATTCCATCACCTCCACTAGCTTTGTTCATAGTAATGCTTCCTAAGGCCCACTTGACTTCATACTCCAGGTGATATTTTGCCATAAGCATTACTAAACTGTTTTCTTGATCCTTAGGAAAATTCCAAATTAAAAAATTACTCAATTCTCTCATTATACAAATACTAGTATTAAAAGTAATATAGCTAACAGTTTATACAAAGTAATTTTAATACTGGTTTGGTTATCCAGGATATTATGTTAATTTTAAATACGAAAATACTATTTTGCTATATTGATAGCATTATTTCAGTCTTTGTTTTTAACCTGAATACTAAATATTTACATTTTGATATGGAGAACAAATCTTGGGCTTCCCTCTGGTGGCTCAGACGGTAAAGAATCCGCCTGCAATGTGGGAGACCCGGGTTCAATCCCTGGGTTGGGAAGATCCCCAGGAGGAAGGCATGGCAACCCAATCCAGTATTCTTGCCTGGACAATCTCCATGGACAGAGTAGCCTGTCAGTCTACAGTTCATGGGGTCGCAGAGTCAGACACAACTGAATGGCCAAGCACAGCACATGGAGATCAATAACCGAAGTTTTTACTTTATTCTTCATGTAACTGTAAAACAAAAAGTCTCCTCTACTCAGAGAATTATAAACTGCATTAAAAATTTTAATTGAACATTATTAAATTCATTCAGAAAGTATTCTGTAAATTCATAATCCTCAGTTGAAAGAAGAAAATAACAAAGCAAAGCTTCTGCTGCAAAATAATTCATAGCTTAGTTGATTTTGTATGCACACAAGAGTACTAAAATTGAAACAAGTAACTGCATCCCACCACAGAAACTAAAGATCTAGAGGTACAGGAAATGTTTTCTTATACCTCACATTAAAAAGACTATAAAAGACAAAAAGTTCAAAGATTCCCTCAAAGATAATTAAAAAGAAATGGAATTGCTTAAAGATGAAAAAAGAATTAGGAAAAAAATTCAGAATTAGTTAGTCTCTCCTGCATTCCCTCAGTTAATTCAGAAAAAGCTCCTTCAGCCTCTATGGGATCCTGCACAAAACTATACCCACAGTGAAACCGCTTAATGTTGTTTTCTTAAGGACACTGTGGTGGAAAGTGGGAAGACCGGCCACATAGTTCAGTCACTCAGCTGTGTCCAACATTTTGCAACCCAATGGATTGTAGCAAGCCAGGCTTCCCTGTCCATCACCAACTCCTGGAACCTTCTCAAACTCATGTCCATTGAGTCGGTGATGCCATCCAACCATCTCATCCTCTGTCATCCCCTTCTCCTCCCGCTTTCAATCTTTCTCAGCATCAGGGTCTTTTCTAATGAGTCAGCTCTTTGCACGAGGTGGCCAAACCACTGGAGCTTCAGTTTCAACATCAGTCCTTCCAAAGAATACCAGGACTGATTTCCTTTAGGATGGACCAGTTTGATCTCCTTGCAGTCCAAAGGACTCTCAAGAGTCTTCAACATCACATTTCAAAAGCATCAATTCTTTAGCACTCAGCTTTCTTTATGGTGCAGCTCTCAACATCCATACATGACCACTGGAAAAACCGCAGCTTTGACTAGATGGACCTTTGTCTGCAAAGTAATGTCTCTGCTTTTAAATATGCCATCTAGGTTGGTCATAGCTTTTCTTCCAAGGAACCTGCATCTTTTAATTTCATGGCTGCAGTCACCATCTGCAGTTATTTGGGAGCCCAAGAAAATAGTCTGTCACTGTTTCCATTGTTTCCCCAAGTATCTGCCATGAAGTGATGGGACTGGATGTCAGGATCTTCATTTTTTTTAATGTTGAGCTTTAAGCCAGCTTTTTCACGCTCCCCTTTCATTTTCATCAAGAGGCTCTTTAGCTACTCTTTGCTTTCTATCATAAGGCTAGGTAAGGCCTCACTAAACAACACTCAGGTAGAGACCTAGAGAAATGAGAAACTAGCCTTCCAACCGTGTGTGTGTGTGTGTGTGTGAGCAAATGTGTGTGTGTTGGGGTTGGAGAGGTATATGCCAGTGTAAAGAAAGGCTGCAGGGCAAAGAAGTGCACTAGCCTATCTGGCCAAACAAGCAATGTGACGAGTTTCGTGAGTAATCAGAAAAACTGATTTGGGCTGGGTCTGGGAAAATAAACAGGGATGTGATCCACAGATCAGAAAAAACAAGAAGTCCAGGATATGTTATAGGAAAAGTACTATAGTACCAGATTAATAAAAACCAAAATTTGTCACCACCCTCATTCATAAAATCTTAATTTTCACTACACAGTAAGAGAAATATTTCCCTTTAAAGGGTGAAGAAATAACAGGCTCAGAAGGGCTAAAGACCTTATTAAAAAGCTAAGTCTCTATATCAGACATTCCAACCGAAGTCAAACAGGTCTTTCTACTACACTGTAAGCAATAATGATAACTAACATGAAAAAGGCAAACTGGGTTGAAAGTCAGGCTAAGAAATTAGCTTTATTATGGGGAAAAAACTAATGAAAGTGATGTAAATTAAAAAGATGATTCAGATGATCTCCATAAGAAATACAGAATACTTTCAAACATAGGTTTCTTCATAAGAAATGGTTACTATATATAACATCAATCATTTCTCTACTTTGGTCCCTAGAAGCATAAGACGGTGGATATGTATAGCTGTGGATGGGAGGAGGCTAAGAATCATACTCAATCAGAACATACCTACTTTAATCTATTTTATACCAGATTTAGTTTGAAAACGAATTCTGCTCTTTGAAAACCAATCAGGGCGTCAATCTTGGTTCCAAAATCTTACTCTGAAGATCTAAAACCTATTGGAGGTAGAGCATTTCTTTTACCCATCATATATCCTGTAGTAACTACTTTTTAACTACTTCAAAAAGCATGCCAATGTCTTTTCAGTTCTTTTTGCTAAAAGTCAACCATATACTACTATAGTTTATCAAAAAGCAATTTCAGGTTAAAATTTTTGCCTCCACACTTTTAGAAATAATATATATGCCTGCCATAGACTTTACTTGTAAGTTGAGGCATTTTAACATTAAAAAAGGAAGGTAAATATATTCTAACACTACTACTATAAACTGCTTCTCAATCACTAAAAAATAAAGACTAAAAATTATATAGCATAGATATAGATATGTTAGATAGCATATTAAAAAGCAGAGATATTACTTTGCCAACAAAGGTCCATTTAGTCAAGGCATTGGTTTTTCCAGTGGTCATGTATGGATGTAAGAGTTGGACTGTAAAGAAAGCTGAGCGCCAAAGAACTGATGCTTTTGAACTGTGGTGTTGAAGACTCTTGAGAGTCCCCTGGACTGCAAGGAGATACAACCAGTCCATCAGTCCTGGGTGTTTATTGAAGGACTGATGCTGAGGCTGAAATTCCAATACTTTGGCCATCTCACACGAAGAGTTGACTCATTGGAAAAGACCCTGATGCCAGGAGGGACTGGGGGCAGGAAGAGAAGGGGACGACAGAGGATGAGATAGCTGGATGGCATCACTGACTCGATGCACACGAGTCTGGGTGAATTTCGGGAGCTGGTGATGGACAGGGAGGCCTGGCGTGCTGCAATTCATGGAGTCGCAAAGAGTCGGACACGACTGAATGACTGAACTAACTAAAAATTATATATTGAGCCCCTCAAAACAAATATTACTAGTGAATGCTTTACATATAATACTGGTAAGTATGCTTCAACGTTTACTTAGGTGACTCGAAAACCAGTAAGGTAATACATGTAAAATAATTCAATACAGCTATTTTTAAAATAGAGTTTGACAACCAAACTGAAAAATGCCAGAAGACCTAAACAGACATTTCTCCAAAGATGACATGTAAGGTGGCCAACAGTCACATGAAAAGATGCTCAACATCACTAATTACTGGAGAAGAGCAAATCAAAACTACCGTGAGGTACCTACCTCATACCAGTTCAAAATGACCAGCATTAAAAAGTCTATAAATAACTTGCTCGAGAGGGTGTGGAGTAAAGGGAACCCTCCTGCACTGTTGGTGGGAATATAAGTTGGTGTAGCCACTATAGAAAATTATATGGAAGTTCCTCAGAAAAGTAAAATAGAGTTACCCTATGATCCAGCAATCTGATTCCTGGGTATATATCCAGACAAAACTATAATTCAGAAAGGTACGTGCACCCCAATGTTTACAGCAGCACTATTTACAAGACATGACATGGAAACACAAATGTCCACTGACAGATGAACAGAAAAGATGTGATATATATACACACCACTCAGACATAGAAAAGAATGAAATAATGCCATTTATAGCCACATGGATGGACCTGAGATGACCATACTGAGTGAAGTCATACAAAGACAAGTATCATATGGTATCATTTATATGTGGAATCTAAAATGTGACCCAGTGAACTTACCTACAAGATAAAACAGATTCACAGACACAGAAAATAGACTTGTGGTTGCCAAGGAGGAGGGGAGATAGGGGACAGAAAGATTGGAAATTTGGGATTATCAGATGCAAGCTATTATAAATACAATGGATAAACAACAAGGTCCTACTATATATCACAAGGAACTATAGTCAATATTCTGTTTATCATCACATGAAATTCATATCAGAATATAGAAAAGAACGTATATAAATGTAAAACTGAATCACTTTGCTATACAGCACAAATTATCACAATACTGTAAATCAACTATAATTCAATAAAATACATTTTTAGAAAAAAATCTAATAAGTTTGATTTAAGGCAATAGCTTTACTGTACCAATACTTAAATAATCAATATCAAAATATATAAGTTAGCAACATCATGAATATACAGAGCTGATTATATAAATAGGCACACATACCTTTATCCTTCTTAAAGTCCAAAGCATCTTCTTTATCGGTCACTATTTCCTTCATATTGATAATACTCTGGTGGGTAAGCTGCCGGAGAATTTTAATTTCTCGAATTGCTGTAATAGGAAACCCTTCCTTTTCATTATCCAGGCGCACTTTTTTTAAGGCTACCATTTCTCCTATTAGAAAAGTAAATAAAATCAGGTTACCAACTAACAAAACCAAATAACATTTTAAACTTTTATTTTTTCTTTTTGGCTGCACCAAGCAGTTCATGGGAATCTTAGTTCCCCAACCAAGGATCACAGCTATGCCCTTGCAGAGGAAGCTTGGAGTCTTAACCACTGGACCACCATGGAATCCCCACAATTTTTAATTCATAATTTCAGTTCCTACCTCTTGAAATTACAACCCACAAAATATATTTTGGTTTCCAATATACCAAATTATAAATTTATGGTTCAAAAAGTCTCTGGTTAAATTATGGCCTATTTTTCAAACTACGGAATACTATATAACTGTTAAAAAGGATACAGTAGGTCCAAATGTATTATTATTTTATGATAAGATGCATAAATGAAAAAAGCAAGATAATGAGGGTTGATACATTACACTGTCAATTTTTTTAATGAAGAGGAAACATTAAATATACACCTAATTTGCTTATACATGTATAAAATCTTTCTAAACAGATGCAAAAACTCTGGAAATTAAACATATAGAAGATATGCTCATATATATTAACTTGTCCAAAGATCTACAGTTATCTAGTAGTGAAACTGGAATTCAAAATCTGGTTTAGCTGTCTCCAAACTATGTGCTCTTCCCTCAACACTAAATGATTTCATAATTTAAATACAACTGAGTTTTGTAACAGATAATCTAAGTATTGAAGTGTTAGTCACTCAGTCATGTCCAACTCTTCGCAACCACATTGACTGTAGCCCGCCAGGCTCCTCTGTCCATGGATTCTCCAGACAAGAATACCGGAGTGGGCAGCCATTTCTTTTGTCAGGGGATCTTCTCAATAGGGACTGAATCCCAGGTCTCCCGCTTGTAAGTAGATTCTTTACTATCTGAGCTACCAAAGAAGGGGGTGTGTGTACTGAAACACATACACAGAAATTCTATTTTAAGAGAAAATTCACTATAGTAAGTTTGCTCATTCCACTTCTTTTGTAAGAAAAAAGAAGAATTCAGTACTTATAATTTTCCCAAAGAAAGGACATTTTTACTTTTAATCATTAGAACTTAGTTGATTCTTTTTAATAGAACTCTAAAATAAAGTATGAGTCCTTGCTTTATAATTCAACTTCTTTTGATAATGCAGAATCATCTTTATAAACATTACTTTATTGCTGCATGCTATAACTGACTTCAAAGTTTCTATGCATAAGGTAGTCTCCCTTATACTAAGTGGCCTCAAACATCTATACTATTTTATGTATTGGTTTATATCGACAAGGAACTATAAATAAAAATTAAATACTGGCTCTAAGCACTATTTATTAGTAAAATATATGACCTCTAACATAATTACTTTTTCCTCTGCTCCAAGGCTTTTTAAAACTTTCTCTCAGGTGACTCATTATAATTTGGAAGAGTATACTGCTAAATCTGGCCTCCAAATAAAGGATAATTTCTACAGAAAAAAAACTTGGGGGGGGGGGTGTCACAAAATATAAATGTCACGTAAGTCTTACTAGAACAAAATTAAGGTCAAGGTACTTTTCCCCTGATTACTAACAACATAAAATTTTACTGACCAAAAAAATCTAAATCCCCCCATATTACACAACATAAATACTAAAAAAAATATTTTTAACATATATATGTATATACCTTGTTACCGGAACTCATATCTTAGTCTATATATAAAATGAAACCAAAAACAAGATGAAACAAGAGCATGATAAATTCAAGTTTAACTTTTTCCTGAAACTTCAAGTTATACATTAGAAGAGAAACATGAATTAAGTACATTCCATAGACCCAAAGATCCAAAATGCTTGGCATTCTTACCAGTGTCTTTATCCCTGGCCTTGTAAACTTGTCCATAGGTACCTTCTCCAATAATTCCGATGATATCAAATTTATCCACGCAGCGTTTTCCCCAGTCAATATCTTTCTCTTTGATTTCACCATAGCGAGGCCCACATATTCTATCAAATATAGTTCTGAAGTTTTTATATACAATCAAGCAAACTGAATAAACTATTTAATACTCAGTATCCACCCTCCACCCAATCTTAAATCTTTTATTTCCCCTCACTCTTGTATATTTGTGATCATCTAAGACAAGTAACACTGTGAGTTGGTACTATAAATCATCATGAAAGTCAAGTTGTTATTTCTGCATACTGACTTTCCTTCTGTAGACTAACAGAATAGGATAAGTAAAGTGTTTATGAAGGACTTTCAGAATTACAATGTAATTTTTCAGTGAGTGGACCAAAGCAACACCAGTCCAAAGAGTCAAAGCTCTCTCACCAGCCACCAGAGTGTTTTCTTTTTCATTATTGACATCAAATCTATAAGTATTTGCTTTCAAAAGTCAAAAGTTTAAAAATACGAAAATTACCAAAGATCTAACTATAAAGCATATTAACATATAAAGCATATTGAGACTTATGGCTCAATAAAACTATCTTAAAAACAGAAGCACCAGAAAGATTTTCAGTCAAGAAAATATAGAAATATGAACATAATCATCCCTTAGGAATTCACACTTTTTAAAAAGTGTGCATTATATATACAACAAATAGTTGACACTCGTCAAGAAGATATGTAACTCTGTAGTATTTTAATATTCTAGCAGGTAATAGAATTTAAGTAATTAAGCTACAATACTCAAGGAAAGACTATTTTAAAAGTTTTCTGGCTTTCTACTCTACACTAGAAAATCACTTCATATTCTTATACTAGACACTACCTGAAACAGCAATTCTAAAATCAGATCTAACTCAAAGGCTTACTCACACTTTTCTTTGGTTAAGTTAAAAAAAAAAAAAAAGGAATCGTTCTGTTCTTAACTGACGAACAGGTTTCAAGGGAAAGAGTTATCTCTAGGCACTTACTTACTTGAAGCTAATTTAGGATACAGATTTCAAACCTTCTTCCACTCCACCTCTTGCAAAATGAAGAATGCATTAGTTATGGGAGCAAATGGAGCTAAAAGGAAAGGAAAACACAGCAGCGTGCCCATTTCTAATTTTGTTTGGGCTCACTGAATGCTGACTTCCACCTTGCCCAATTGCAATATTTCTGTCATTTAAATATGTTAATTATAGAAGTTTTCTTCAACACATATAATATCCCAAGAAATCAATACATTACAAACTGAGAAAAAATTATGGTTTTATTAGTCACTTTGAGTAAGTACTCAGGCAATTATGAAAAAAATTTCCAAAGCTCCAATAAAATTTATTCATATACTTAAGGTGAAAAAATAAATACACTTTTTTAAAATCTTAATTTTATATTTTATGATTTTTTTTCTGATGATACAGAATCATCTCTGGCCAATTTAAGAGCAGGTAGAAAGCAAGCACATACTTAGGCCTCCTTTTATTATGTAACTGTGTTGCTGTTTTCTTTTCCTCTGGACTCTTTGAGAGATCATCTCCTCCTGGTAGCTCAGGGGGCAGTGGTAAATCAGCAAGTAGACATCGCAGTTTCTTTTCTACTTCTTTTTTAACCGCTTTTACTGAAATATTTCCTCGCAAGCTAAAAAGGAATCACGAATAAACACAAAATTTATTTCACTAAAAAATAAAAATACACTTATGTAACATGCAATGGCAAAAGACTAGTTTACTTTCCAGCTATATTCAACTGCAAAATACAAAATTTGGGAGTAAAAATGATACAGAATTAGATTAAAAATAAAACAATGGAAAACTAGGAAAAATATGGAATTCAGTTACTAATAATGTATGAGTATTGGTATAATATTGACATTTGTTAATTGTAACAAATGTACCATACTAATACTGTTAGATGTTAATAATGAAACCGAGTTCAAGGTATATGAATATCACTGTAAATTTTGGTAAATACTAAAACTGTTCTTAAAAAATGTTTATTTTTAAATGATACAGAATTAGTATATAAACTATAAATTAAAACTTGAAGTCAAGTAGTCATGCTTTACAGGAAAATTCATTAGTTTTAAAGCATTTGGCTTGATTCTGGTAGACAGACAAAAAGCCATTTTGTTGTAAGAAATAAACCACATGCTATTATTTATCTTGCCTATTTAAATAACCACAGGGAACTAATTTAGGGCTTCCCAGGTAGGTCAGTAGAAAAGAATCCACCTGCCAATGCAGAAGATGCAAGAGACCTAGGTTCAATCCATGGGTCAGGAAGATCCCCTGGAATAGTAAATGGCAACCCACTCCAGTATTCCTGCCTGGAAAATTCCATACACAAAGGAACCTGGAAGGCTACAGTCCACAGGGTGCCAAGGGTCAGACAGGCCTGAGCACGTACACAAAGAACTGATTAGCTTCATCCCTTTTCCGAATAAATTTTTCTTGAATTGGACAATGATTCTTTTTTTTTTTTTTTTTTTT
>SJYT01084034.1:71580-124261 GCA_006410635.1 Cephalophus harveyi | reverse complement strand
TAAAATGTTTCTTTTTTTTTTTTTTTTTTTTTTAGTTTTTTTAAGATTCTAGTTTATCAGAATTACAGTTGAAAATTAAGCTCAGTTTTATACTTTTTATGAATATACTAAGGGCTCTGATTTTTTTAAGTATATGTTAACCTGGTAATTATTTTAAACCTCCCAGACATTACAAATATAACACGTTGAAAGAGAATCTTAAAATGGTAATAAAACTTGGACTTCACATACTTTCATTTTTTACATATAATTTTATTTCTTTGTTTTTGGCTGTGCTGGGTCTTTGCTGCTGCATGCAGTTTTCTCTGCTTGCGGCAAGCAGTCCACAGGCTCCTCATTACAGTGGCTTCTCCTACTGCAGAGCACAGACTCTACGTTGCTCAGGCTCAGGAGCTGCAGCCGCCAGGCTCTAGAGCAAGGCTCCATGGTTGCAGCGCAGGCTTAGCTGCTCTGTAGTATGCAGGATTTTCCCTATCAGCAACTGAACACTGTCTCCTGCACTGGCAGGTGGATTCTTTACCACTGAGCCAGTAGAGAAGCCTTACTTCATATACTTTCATAACAGTTATGAGTCCCAGAATTCAAAAAAAGTAGTGAAACTACACTGCTGTAGTCAGAAATTACTACCGATGTTAACAATATGTCATTTTACTTAATTAGCACTTCTACTTACATTGAAAATTAATATTATACAATAAATATATGGATCTTTTAATACCATCTGATAAAAACTATCAATAAAATTATGACTTTTCTCGACAACCCCAGGTTACTTACTAGAAAGTAACCTCTAATAGGGAAAACAAGCTCAAAAGGGACATGGATTGCAGTTTTACTTCTATAGTAATGGTGTCATGCAACCTACTTTTCAATTTTAATGTCCCACCATTTAACAAATATTCACTGTATATGTCCATGTGCTAGATGTTACATAAAACACTATAGTTTAACAAGAGAAAAAAATTCACAAAAACATTAAGATTCAGTTCTCAGAAAAAAGCTTTCAGTCTTTTGGAAGACGTCACTAAGTACCAGGATACAGTACTAAACACACTTATTTACAGAGTAATACGGTACTAAAGGGTAGCCAACTCAAGACTGAAAGACAGTAAAAGCTTTTTTCTAGAAAAGGTACCACTTGAACTGTCTGAAAATAAATCTATTTAAAATAATTTATTTAGAGAACTGTAGTCTCTAACTCGTAATTAGACTTTAGTCAAAAATTTGCTTGTACAAAAACAATTCAACATGGGGGCACGGAGTAGAAGTCTTACTCTACTTACAACTTAGCATGTAAAAGACTGCCTATATTCAAATACATCATTATATGAACTATTAAATTCAGCAAGGCTCCGAGACTTAAGAGAAATGAAATACTACTTCCCAAGAATAACACTATATAATTTAAAATATATTCGCACTGAATACTTGCAATAACCAAATAGGATATGTAATGATTTTTTGTTTCTATACTACAGTAACAAAAAACAATAAAATGCCTTAACAAGAAATGTGTAAGATCAAGAGAAGAAAATTAAAACATGATTGATAAAACTAGACAAGAATGAAAGAAAAGAAATGATGTTTTCATATGGGAAGTTCCAATTCTGTACAGCTGTCAGTCTCCAAATTAATCACTGCATTTAATCAAGTCCCAAACAAAAAATCAAGCAAGAGAAATCAAGTGATTTAAAATTTATCTAAGAAAAAAGGAAAAAATACCAACAGTGGACCCAAATTCATTCACAGCAGCACTGAAGTTGAGGCTGAAGGGCTGGGTTGTTCACTAAGCAGTCATTTACTCCATCCTTCACTTTTACATTACCTGCCTGCATCTAATTTTTATATATGGCACCAGAAGTCAGTGAGATAGAGTATTCAATAAATGATGTTAGCAACAACTGATCTATTAGCCCACAAGGTGGTGAACAAGAGTGGACAATCAGACCATGTCTTTCTCCCACATATAATAAACAAAAAAAAATTTCTGTAAGATGTGAATCAACCTTTAAAAACTTTTTAAACCTGTAAGTTTTAATGGAAAAATGACAGATCCAAATACATTCAAATGGAAAACATTCACACAGCCAAAACAAGTCAAGTCTCAAAGACAAGCAACACACTCTGACAGGCACAGATCAAGATCCTAACATAAGGGGTACCTATAAATCAATTAAAAAAATAATAATAATCTTAAGGAAAAGTCAGCATAAGACCTGAACAAGCAATTCACTGGAAAAAATAAATAGCCAACAAATGTTCAGAAAGATGCTATATCTCAATAATCAGAAAAAGGCAAAATTAATCACATATTTGAAAGATTTTCAATATTTCAAAATCAGCAATATTTAGTGACACTGAAGCAATTTTATATATATTTGGCTACATAAATTGACACACAATCCTACTAAGACACAATTTGGCAATTTCTATCAAATTTTTAAATGTGGAGCTTTGACCACTTAACTATCCTACATAAATTGCTCATGTGTACATAAAATATTAATGTATAAGGAGTGTTTAATAGCAAAAAATTTTAAATCTAAATATCTATTAATCAACAGAAGAATAATTAATAAGTGGATGCATCCACTTCCATGTGAAGGAATACTGAATCTATCTCTACCAACATGGAAAGATCTCCAATACATTAAATTTCAAAAGAAGAGAGGAAGAATATTATAAATGGTATGATCCTCTTTTTTTAAAAAAGATGATTAGATATAAACGTATATTTAACAGTCTATCTAATGACTTTCAGAGAGAAATAGATTCCAGGGCTGGGAGAGAAGCAAAGTTCAAAGTGAGTCTAAAAGATTATTTGGATGGGAAGCAAGAATTCACTCCAAAATAAAAGGGGTCATATCAAAAGGACAAAGGAGTTGGCTTAAAGGAGCTCCCACTGGCCAAATTCCAGACAATCAAATTTGGAACATCAAAAAGAAGAGTGGCTATAACTGGTGTTAAATCAATCTTTGGCCACATATGTCAGAAGTAGTACTCAAGAGTCTTAAAAAAGTTCTATATCCTTTAAATATACGAAAACATTCAAAGCAAAAAAGAGCAGAGACACAATAAAAAAAGAAGACAGCAAAGAAGGTGAGTCAAAAAAAATTTTAATGACCAAGTATGGAATGTGCCATCATCTTATTAAAAACAAATGCACAAAGAATACCCTTCTTAATAAGCAGTCACCACCTGGGCACATATCCTGCATTCTTACCAGTAAAATTACCCCTACAGCACATATGAAGAGTAAAGTAGATAATAACTAGTCTCACTAGTCCAGAATCACTAGATTCTTGGCAACAGGCTTATTCTCTTACTGATGAAATGACTCAGTTCTGGACTCATGCCTCTCTGTGCTGGACAACCTATTCCAGGACTCATCAAAACTATAAATCATTACTGTTATGTCCCTTCAGTGTTCCTAACAAAACCAGTCAAACCTGCAAATATCACAATTAGAATAGTATAACTAGATAACACCTGATTAAATTGGATGGGGTCCCTTCAGCAACATTTCTGATTGTACTAAAAATACAAAAGAGAAAAGATGCTTCAGAGGGCATGAAATTATAATTTATTTTTGTTTAAATTACAAAATTTTCATAAAGCTAGCCAAAGTGAGTGCTTTAAAGACCTGCCCACATGGCATTTTTATCAACTTGTTTTCAAATTCCCTAAAGATGCCAGCTAGAAAAATTGCCCATATAATTGTTTTTTAACAAAAAGGGGAGTAGGAGTTATAACTTCTTCATAAAAATAAAAATGAAAAAGGTCAAGTCAATAGGCAAATCACACGCAGCATAAAGTTTCCATCCGAGCACAATTTGAGAAACATTCTTAGAACTGCGTTTACATTTAGTCATTCTTACCTCCATCCTCTTTAAAATGTTTCAAAATAAAGTACTAGCTATACCCCAACAGCAGAAATTTATAAATAATTTAAAGGAAAGCATTACTACATTATGACATTTCTGAAACATGTAATTAATCTCTAGTTGCAAAAAATTGAGTCAATAAAAAAACTAAAAAACGATGTATTCATAAAGGGACCTAAAGTGATAAATTTATAAGGTCAGTAAAAACACTTAGAAATAAGCAAGATAATATGATATTATCACCCAGGACAGATTCTATTATAAAATGTCCTGTCTCTGATAACATCAAATACTCAGCCAAAGAAAATACTGACATTTCTAATTTCCAAACTCAAACTGAAACATACATTATATCCCATGACAATGGCAACTTTTACCTGGAATTCTTAGCATAAGCTATAATTTTTTCATCCTACATGCAATGTGCTTCATTTTTAAGTTGTATACCATAAAGAAAATTAATTCACTTACTAAACAGTATTTCATAAAGTTTTTTGGGGAGGAGTCAAATAATCTGTCATTTCAAACTGAGATTTCATTTTCTTTAACTAGTCACAACAAACTTTTTTGCACTTACCTATCGGCATCCTTATCTTCAGGCAGCATGGGAGGCAAAGGCAAGGGTGGTAAGGTAGAGGTCACTAAAGCCACATGCTGCTCCTTCTCCTTGGCGCCTATGCTTGGTGTAAGTGGTTTCGTTTTCTCTTTAAGAGATACTGGTTCCTCCTTTGTAGCAGCAGATTTACTCTCCTTTCCAACTACAACTGCTTTCTTGGTGGCTTTATCTACAATCAAATTATTATCCACTTTTGTTACCTGAAGAGGTGGCTTTGCTTTTGCCTTGTCAGTTTTTAACGTCCCACCTCCTGAGGGAGAAGGTGCGTGCTCAATTTTAAGCTTCTTCACGTCCTTCACATGGTTGGTTTGTGATGCACTGGCACCAGTTTCTGTGTTCCCCTTGGTAGGTGTAGAAGTGGTGGCAGCTTTGGCAGCTTTGGCAGCAGCCTCAGCAGCCTTAGCTGCCTCTGCAGCCTTAGCTGCCTCTGCAGCTCGTGCTTTTTTATTCTTGTTCAATTCAGCTGCCAGGCTACTCTTCAGAGTTAGTGTGCTAGGAGAAATGCTAGAATGACGACTTCTGGATCTAGACAATCTATGCCTGCTACGAGATCTTGAATGCCTAGATGAATATGGGCTTCTGCTTCGCGATTTGGCAGACCGTCTGGTGGAAAATAATTAAGATTTAGTCAGTAATTCAGAAAAGTTCAATTTGCAATGTACAAAACTGCTAACTTGAGCCTGTAAATTAAATAGAAAGTATTTAATTTCAAAATCACAATATAGTGCTTTTAAGTAAAATATCATCTAGTGGCTATACATTTCCTGAAAACAGACTGAATGCTTGATTCTGTTCTGGCCTACTAACGCTCAAAGGTAAAGCTGGATGAAAGCACATCTCTGTGAGAAGAAATACAGTAAGAATTAGGAGGAAAAAATTTGAAAATACAATCACTGCTGTCTCAAGAAAACAGAAGCAGTCACTAAGGATACATCAATGGTAGACATAGGAGAGTGAAGTCTGATTAGTCTTTTACCAGGGAGATAATTTCTGCATCTCAAAAGGACTTCATCTGTAAGTTCAGAAGCAAGCAGTACTCTGTCTACACCAAGAATGAAAAGAGTGAAATCTCTCATTTGGCAGTAAGTAAAAGAAGTCTAAATCCTGGCAACTACTGAACAATGACTGTTCACTTCTCAAAAATCACTGAAGTAAAGAGAAAGTCACTCAGTCATGTCTGATTCGGCGACACCATGGACTATACAGTCCATGGAATTCTCCAGGCCAAAATACTGGAGTGGGTAGCCTTTCCCTTCTCCAGGGGTTCTTCCCAACCCAGGGATCAAACCCAGGTCTTCCACATTGCAGGCGGATTCTTTACCAACTGAACCACAGGGAAGCCCAAGAAACTGGAGTGAGTAGCATATCCCTTCTCCAGCAGATCTTCCCAACCCAGGAATCGAACCGGGGGTCTCCTGCATTGCAGGTGGATTCTTTACAACTGAGCTAACAGGGAAGCCCCCAAAATCATTGGGAAACACAAATACTAACATATATTCAAAAGTATGGTGGCAATCAAAGTTCTTCAGAAACAAATGCAGCACAGCACCAAGAGAAATAAAGCTGAGCTTTTCAAATTCACACCTTATCAAAACTTCTAAAAAATACAAGACCAACGCACTATTGGAGTACTTTGATATGGCTCACTTAATGACCACATCAACCCCAGTAAAGTATCTGCAGTTTAGAGATAAGAAACTGAATTTAAAAGATTACCTTAAGTCAGCCCCCCTCTGATTACTAGTTGTCCTGGTTATTATCTTACTGCCAACTACCCCAGCCGTCCAATATTCTTCTGCCCCACTCTGTGCCAAAAGGAAGCAGACTTGAACAGCATCTGCTTGGTTCCAGGACTGTCCATCACTGGCAGAGAAAAGTGGGATTATTTCTTTCCAATTCCCTCCTTCCTACTGGTCATGTTTTGTGACTGATGCTGTGTCCCTTTATCACCCATGGCTCCTGTCAGGTACTCACTTCTCCACAGTTCTCACCAAGCTCTAATGACACTATGCTTTCCTTGCCCTTTCAAGCTGCCCTCTGTAACCAGTTTTAAAAAAAAAAAAAGAAAAGAAACTCCTAAGAATCTATAATTAAAATGGGAAGAGAAAAGGAAAAACTGAAAATTTTTGTTTGTAACTGGCATTCATGTATTACGTAATATGTATTATGCAATACATTTTACAATTCTAGTATGAAGACAAATAATGGTTAGATTTAGGATAAACTCAAATACAAATTCAACTTCTCCATCATTCTTTCAGAAACATTTCAAAATGTACAGAGGGCCAATTAGTGTTCAGTGCTGAGCTAGTGTTTTAAACTCTATACTTTACATAAAGTATTTATGTAACATTATTTCAGGTAAAAGGGAATATTGGTTTAGAGAACACTTTAACACTTGGTTATGGTTAAATACTCATATACATCCATCATTAAAATCATCAATGAGCTTATAAGCATTTATGGAAATGAGGGAAATGTTTGGTTAAATGTAATAAGCTGGTTATAAACTATCTTGGATAACTTTAATATAGGAGCCAAAAGTGTCATATTATGAAACATGCAGCCACACTTTTAATTTCCTATGCCTTCAGAATCTTGGACCTCAAAGTAAGTCTGCTATACCATGTTTCTATGCCCTGATCAGATACTAAGCAGCAGTATCTCATTCCAATCCCAAACAAAGGCAATGCCAAAGAATGCTCAAACTACCGCACAACTGCACTCATCTCACACGCTAGTAAAGTAATGCTCAAAATTCTCCAAGCCAGGCTTCAGCAATACGTGAACCGTGAACTTCCAGATGTTCAAGCTGGTTTTAGAAAAGGCAGAGGAATCAAGAGGTCAAATTGCCAACATCTGCTGGATCATTGAAAAAGCAAGAGAGTTCCAGAAAAACATCTATTTCTGCTTTATTGACTACGCCAAAGCTTTTGACTGTGTAGATCACAATAAACTGTGGAAAATCCTGAAATAGATGGGAATACCAGACCACCTGACCTGCCTCTTGAGAAACAGGTCAGGAAGCAACAGTTAGAACTGGACATAGGACAACAGACTGGCTCCAAATAGGAAAAGGAGTACGTCAAGGATGTATATTGTTACCCTGCTTATTTAACTTATATGCAAGTACTTCATGAGAAACGCTGGGCTGGAAGAAGCACAAGCTGGAATCAAGATTGCCAGGAGAAATATCAATAACCTCAGATATGCAGATGACACCACCTCTCTGATGCTGGGAGAGATTGAGGGCAGGAAGAGAAGGGGACGACAGAGGATGAGATGGCTGGATGGCATCACCGACTCGATGGACATGAGTTTGAGTGAACTCCGGGACTTGGTGATGGACAGGGAGGCCTGGCGTGCTGCAATTCATGGAGTCGCAAAGAGTGAGACACGACTGAACGACTGAACTGAACTGAAACTTTATTTAAGAAAACAAAGATAAAATTCCAACACAAGTAACTCCTCTAGCGTATTGATTACTCTCTTCTGCCAAGAATGTGTATAACGAAATTATCGGAAAGACAAAAAATGTTTGATTTATAGAAATCGTATTTCAGAAAAGAAGTTTTTATGGTATTGGTTCTCTGTACGAAATGAAATTCTTCTAGACACACTCTCCCTTCTTATCCAATTCTATTTCACTTCAAAGTTTTCTTAACTTTTCAAATTTTCTATCCTAGTAAACTTGTATCCTCTAAGATGTTTCATATTTGGTAATAAATTTCAATTATATATTTACTGTTTATGTGCATGCATGCTCAGTCTCTTCAGTTTGCCTGACCTTTTGCAATCCCATGGACTGTAGCCCACCAGGCACTTCTGTTCATGGGATTCTCCAGACAAGAATACTGGAGTGGGTTACCATGCCCTCCTCCAGGGAATTTTCACGACCCAGGGGTGGAACCTTCATCTCCTGCCCTGAAGGCAGATTCTTTATTGCTGAACCACCGAGGGAAATCCTTACTGTTTATAACAACACATTTGGGGAATCTAAAATTAAATAAAAACACAAAACTTAAGTTTAGGTCTCTTTTTTACTGATGATCTAATACTTCAGTCAATATGAGGCTAAGAGAGAAGTGAAGTCGCTCAGTCATGTCCTACTCTTTGTGACCCCATGGACTATAGCCCACCACGCTCCTCCATCCATGGGATTCTCCAGGCAAGAATACTGGAGTGGGTTGCCATTTCCTTCTCCAGGGGATCTTCCTGACCCAGGGATCGAACCCAGGTCTCCCGCATTGCAGGCAGACACTTTAACCTCTGAGCCACCAGGGAAGCCCCCAAGAGAGAAGTGGCTCGATATCAAGTGGATCGAATTAGAGAAGACGATATAATGAATTATATTATGTTACAAAAAGAACTTAAATGGATGATAGACAGCAAGTCCATGTTTTACAAATATGATTTTTCTTTTTAAAAATGGTTTTTCTAATTTTTTTGCACTGTAAAATTTACAGTGAACACACATTAGCTGTTTCTTGTTTGCTTTTAATGTTTTATAAGAGCTTATAGAACCTCTTTAGGTTTCCCAAATTCATACAACACAAAGCACAGTTAGGATTAAAAAAAAAAAAAAAAAAAACACTGGATAGTGCTCACTGTTAATTAGTGTTTCTTAAACAGCATGGTGTACTGTTCACTTCACTATGTCACCCAATCTTTCCAAGACTCTAGGTCTTCTGAAATTCTACGTAATTAGCAAGGAGTGATTCTTAAAACTTTTACTGTAATGATATTCAATCCCTCATTACATAAAATAATACAGAACAGCAGTATCCAAAAGAAATTTCTGGGATGGTGGAAATGGTCTATACGTTTGATATCTATTAGATTAGTAACCATTCACAATATTGGAAGTGCAAGTCAGTCAGTCATGTCCGATTCTTTGCGACCCCATGGGAATAGTCCATGTAATCCTCCAAGCCAGAATACTGCAGTGGGTAGCTGTTCCCTTCTCCAGGGGATCTTCCCAACCCAGGTATCGAACCCAGGTCTCCCACATTGCAGAGGGATTCTTTACCACCTGGCGGAGCCACCAGGGAAGCCCAACAATACTGGAGTGGGTAGCCCACCCCTTCTCCAGCGGATCTTCCTGACCCAGGAATTGAACCAGCATCTCCTGAATTACAGGCAGATTCTTTACCAGCTGAGCTACCAGGGAAGAACCCATTCACAATATTATTTTGGCCTAATTTTATATGCTAGTAGCTATGTCCATTCAAAAATGTGTTGCTAAGCCCCCTAAAAAAGCATGAAATGCTTCCCATGCAAGAATGGTTCAACATATATGTGAATTAATAAATGTGATACATCACATTAATAAAATAAAGGATAAAAGTCATGTGTTTGATAAAATTCAACATCCCTTTATTATAAAAATTAAACATTATGGTTACTGGGTGAAAGGGAAGAGGGACAGATAAATTGGGAGGTGGGATTCACACATACATGCTATTGTATATAAAATACGTAACAAATAAGGACCATATAGCACAGAAAACTCTACTTAATATTCTATAATGACCTACATGGGAACAGAATCAAAAAAGAGTAGATATACATATATGTATAACTAACTGATTTTGTTGTACAGCAGAGAGTAACACAGCAGTGTAAATCAACTATACTCCAATAAAAACTTTTAAAAGTAAAATAAAAACTAAACAGACTGGACACAGAGGGACATACCTCAACACAACAAAGGCCATATATGACAGACCCACAGATAACATTATACTTAACAGTGAAGAGCTGGAAAACTTTTCCTCAAGATCAGGAACAGAATAAAGATACCCATTCTTACCACTTTCAACCAATATAGTATTGGAAGTCCTAGTCCAAGCAATTGGGCAAGAAAAAGAAATAAACGGCATCAAAATAAGAAAGGAAAAAGTGAAACTGTCTTGTTTGCAGACGACGTGATCTTTAATAGACAGGAAAACCTTTAAAGACCCCACCAAAAACCTGTCAGAATATTGTTGAGGAAAGTTGCAGGATCCCATCATGGGTCACTGCCTTGTTGTGGCGAAGGGGCTTGAATGAAGCTATGAGCCATGCCATGCAGGGTAGATGAGTCACAGTGAGAGATCTAACAAAACTTGATCCACTGTAGAAGGGAATGGCAAACCACTCCAGTATTCTTGCCATGAGAACTCCATGAACAGTATAAAAAGGCAGAAAGATACGACACCAAAAGATGAATCATGCTCCCCACCCAGGTTGAAAGATGTCCAATATGCTACTGGGGAAGAGTGGAGGACAATTACTAATTGCTCCAGAAAGAATGAAGCAGCTGGGTGAAAGCAGAAATGATCCTCAGTTGTGAACGTGTCTGGTGGTGAAAGTAAAATCCGATGCTATAAACAACAATACTGCATAGGAACCTTGAAGGTTAGGTCCATAAATCAAGATAAATTGGACGTGGTCAAGCAAGAAATGGTAAGAATAAACATCGACATACCATCACCAATTCAATGGAGATGAACTTGGGCAAACTGCAGGAAATAGTGAGGAATAGGGAGCCCTAACGTGCTGCAGTCCATGGGGTCGCAAAGAGTTGGACACGACTTAGTGACTGAACAACAACAACAAAGTTGCAGGATACAAAGTCAGTATAAAAAAAAATCAGTTGTCCTTAGGAAACGGCAATCCACTCCAGTATTCCTGCCTGGAGAATCCCATGGACGGAGAAGCCTAGTAGGCTACAGTCCACGGGGTCGCAAAGAGTCGGACACGACTGAGCAACTTCACCTTCACCTCTATACACTGACAATGAACTATTAGAAAGACTAAGTAAGAAAGCAATCCCTTTTAAATAGCATCAAAAAGAATGAACCAATCAGGAATAAATTTAACCAAGAAGATGAAAGAAATTGAAAAAGAAATAAATGGAAACATCTGTGCTCATGGAGTGGAAGAATTATTAAATTATCCATACTCCTCAAAGTAGTCTACAAATTCAATGCAACCTCCATTAAAATCACAATGGCATTTTATACAAAAATTGGGGAAAAAATATTAAAATTCATATGGAACCACAAAAAACCCTGAACAGCACAAACACTCTTGAAAAAGAACAGAGTTGGAGGCATCAACTTTCTGATTTCAAACTATATTACAAAGTTACAGTAATCAAAATAATTGATTACTGTATTGGTAATTGTATTGACATAAAAACAGATATTCAGACTAACAGCACAAAATGGAGGGTCCAGAAATAAACCCTTGCATACATATGGCCAATTAATTTTCTACAAAGGAGTCAAGTATACACAAAGAAGAAAGAATGATCTCTTCAATAAATAGTGTGGGAAAACTAGATGACCATATGCAAAAAAATAAAACTGGACCTTTATTTTACACCACATGCAAAAATCCACTCAAAATGGATAGAGACTTGAAGATAAGATTTGAAACCATAAAATTCCTAGAAGAAAAATAGGGGGTAAACTCCTTGATATTGGTCTTGGCAATGGTTTATCAAAAGCAAAAACAAACACGTGGGACTACATCAAAATTATGCATAGCATAACTCATGTATAACAACTTGTTATGCATAACAAAAGTTATGCATAGCAAAGGAAACCACCAACAAAACAAGAAGTCAACCTATAGAGCATGGGAAAAAATGTTCTTGATAAGGGGTTTATATACAAAATACATAAGGAACTCATACAACTCAGAGAGCAAAAAAATCAAATAACCCAATTAAAAAATGGGCAAAACGGACTTCCTGGCAGTCCAGTGGTTAAGTCTCCATGCTCCCATAGCAGAGAGTGCAGACTTGATCCCTAGTCAGGGAACTAAGATCCCACATGCTACTCTGCGCAGCCAAATAATTTTAAAAAGCATTTATTTAAAAGAATGTGGGCAAAGGACTTGAAGAGATTTTGAAACACATCCAAATGGCTAACAGGTATCTGAAAAGGTGCTTAGTTTCACTAATCATCAGGAAAACACAATTCAAAACCACAGTGAGAAGGCATCACATATCTGCTTGAATGTCTATAATCAGAAAGGTGAGAAACACTGAATGCTGGTGAGAATGTAGAGAAAAGGGAACCTCAGTACACTGATGGTAGGAATGCAAACTGATACAACCACCACAGAAATCATATGGAAGCACATCTAGAAGTCAAAAATACAACTACCAGCAATCCACTTCTGTATATATTCAAAGGCAATGAAATCACTACCTCAAAAGAGGTATCTGTACAGACATACACAAACTACCACAAAAAGCAAATTTACAATAAAGCAAGTCACATAAATGTTTTGGTTTCCTAGCGCATGTAAAAGCTATGTTATACTATACTGTTGTCTATTAAGTGTGCGAAAGCATTATTTCTAAAATAAATACATACCTCAATTTTAAAAATTACTGTTGTTGGTACCTCAACATAATAAAGGCCATACACAACAAACCCAAGCAAACATTCTTCTCAATGGTGAAAAACTAAAAAAGCGTTCCCTCTAAGATGAGGAACAACACAAGGGTGGCCACTCTCTCCACTATTATTCAACAGTTTTGGAAGTCCTACCCAAGCAATTAGAGAATAAAAAGAAATAAAAGGCATCCAGATTGGAAAAGAAGTAAAATTCTCACTGTCTGCAGATAACATGATACTATACATAGAAAGCCCTAAAGATACCACCAGAAAATTACTAAGAGCTAATGAATGAATTTAGTAAAGGTACAGGACACAAAACTAATACACAGAAATCCCTTGCATTCCCTTATGCTAACAACAAAAAAGCAAAAAGAGAAATTAGAGAAACAATCCCATTCATTACTGCAAACAAAAAGGATAAAATACCTAGGAATAAACCTATGTAAGGAGACAAAAGACCTGTATGCAAAAAACTGTAAGACACTGATGATCAAAGAAATCAAAGATGACAAAAACAAATGGAGGGATATACCATGTTCTTGAATTGGAAGAATCAACATTGTGAAAATGACTATACTACCCAAAGCAATCTACGAATTCAATGCAATCCCTATAAAATTACCAATGGCATTTCCACAGAACTAGAACAAAAAAATTTTACAATTTGTATGGAAACACAAAAGACCCTAAATAGTCAAAGCAATTTTGACAAAGAAAAATAGAGCTGGAAGAACCAACCATCCTGACTTCATACTATACTACAAAGGTATAGTCATCTGTCACAAAAACAGAAATACAGATCAATGTAACAAGAAAGCAAGCCCAGAGATAAACCAACACATCTATGGGCACCTTATCCTTGACAAAGGAGGCAAGAATATACAATGGAGAAAAAAACAATGCAGCTCTTCAGTAAGTGGTGCTCGGAAAACTGGACAGCTATGTGTAAAAACATGAAATTAGAACATTTCCTAACACCATACACAAAAATAAATTCAAAATGGATTAAAGACCTAAATGTAAGGCCAGAAACTATAAAACTCGTAGAGGAAAACATAGGCAGAACACTCTTTGACATAAATCACAGAAAGATCCTCTGATCCACCTTCTATAGTAATGGAAACGGAAACAAAAACAAATAAGGCCTAACTAAACTTAGGAGCTTTTCGCACAGCAGAGGAAACTAAACACGGAAAAACGACAACTCTCAGAATGGGAGAAAAAAACTGCAAATGAAACAATTAACAAAGGATTAATCTCCAAATTATGCATATGACTCATGCAACTCAATATCAGAAAAACAAACAACCCAATGAAGAAACGGGGAGAAGACCTCAACAGACATTTCTCCAAAGACAACATACAGGTGGCCAATAAACACATGAAAAAAATCCTCAACATTGCTAATTATTAGAGAAATGTAAATCAAAACTACAATGAGGAGTCACCTCACACGGGTCTGAATGGCCAACATCAAAAAATCCTCAAACGATATATGCTGGAGAGGATGTGGAGAAAAGGGAACCCTCCTGCACTGCTGGTGGAAAAGTAAAATGATACAGCCACTATGGAGAAGAACATGGAGATTCCTTAAAAAACTAAGAATGAAACTACTATGTGACCCAGCAATCCCACTACTGGGCATGTACCCTGAAAAAAACACAATTCAAAAAGACACATGTACTCCCCAATGTCTACTGCAGCACTACTTACAAGAGCCAGGACATGGAGCAACCTAGATGTCCAATAACAGATGAATGGACAAAGAAGTTGTGGTACATATCTACAATGGAATATTACTGGGCCATGAAAAGGAACAATTGTGAGTCAGTTGAACTGAGGTGGATGAACCTAAAGCCTGTTGTACAGAGCGAAGTTAAGACATAAAGAGAAAAACAAATATTGTATTTAACAGATACATATGGAATCTGGAAAAATGGTACTGATGAACCTATCTGCAGGGTAGGAATAGAGACAAAGACACAGAAAACAGACTTGTGGACACAGCAGGGGAAGGAGAGGGTGAGATGAACTGAGAGAAAAGCACTGAAGCACTGACATACATGCACTACCATGCGTGAAACAGACAGCTAGTGGGAAGCTGCTGTGTAACACAGGGAGCTCAGCCCGGTGCTCCGTGATGACCTAGAGGGCTGGGATGGGGGCAGAGGTGAAGGGTCAAGAGGGAAGAGATAGCAATTAGCCTCCAATTAAAATAAATAATATTTTTAAGAAGAATGCTGCTGGGAAAACACCAATAGACTTACTCAATATAGGGGTGCCACAAACCTTCAGTTCAGTTTGTATACAAAAAAAAACACAGTCTACAAAGCACAATAAAACAAAATACTGCTATACGCCCAAGTTCACTGCAGTACTATTCACAGCAGCCAAGATACTAAGTGAAACAACCTAAGTGTTCATGAGCAAATGAACAGATAAAGAAAATGGGGGCATGTGTTTAATATGATGTAGCCTTAAAAAAAAAAAAGACAGAAATTCTGCCATCTGTGACAACATTGATGAATCTGGAGGGTGTTGTGCTACGTGAAGTAAGCCAGAGAAAGACAAATACTGCATGATATCACTTACGGCAAAGAGTCAGACACGACTTAGCAACTAAACAACAAAAAATCAAAAAGAAAAAAAAAGGTAAATATGCGAAGTCATGAATGTGTGGAAACACTCTATGTGTACATATATCAAAACCATCACTGTTGATACCTTGAATATATTATAATTTTATGTTTATTTGTCAATTATACCTCAATAAACCAGGGGGGGAACACTTCCCAAAATGAAGAAAAGCACTATATAAACATAATGTGGCATTATTTTTTAAAAAATCAGTCTCTCTCACTCACTCCTTTGGCCACTCGGTCAAAACTCTAAACTCTAAATATTCCTATAAAATTTACCATGCATTTTATTGTAACAGTGCTATTAACTTTAATAGTACTATAAAATAGCAGCTGCTTAAATTTATCTCCTTGTTTCAGAACTAATCCATAACTAACCCATACTTACATGCAAAATGAACACCTTTCTATAAAATCTGCTCTGTCATTCTCTATTTTTAACTTCACCACACTCCTCTACCCACTTACCAGCTTAAAAACCTTCCCAGTTTTCTGTTGCCCATTTCACATGCCATTAGTTGCCTGATTTTATGATTCTAACTCAACATTCCCACACATCCACAACTCCCTGCATGTTGCCTACTGCTGCTGTAACAAATTAATCCACAAATTTAGTGGCTTAAACAACACAAATGATTTATCTTACAGTTTCTGGAAGTCCAAAATGTCTCATTGGGCTAAAATCAACATGTCACCAGGGCTTTGTTCTTTCTACAGTCTCTTGGGAATATCTGTTTCCTTGCCTTTTCCAGCTTCTAAAGGCTGTCCATTCCTTGGTTCATAGTCCCATGTCATCTGACCTCTGCTTTCATCATCACATTTCCTCTCTCTCTGTTTCTATCATCACATGGTCTTTTCTGACTCTGACTTTCCTACTTCCTTTTACAAAGATCCTTGTGTTTACCCAGGATCTATTACCAGAATAATCTATCTAAAAATTCCTATTTTAATCTACAAAATTCCTTTTGTCACATAAAGTAACGTACCACAAATTCACATGGACATCTTTTGTCTGTGTTTGTGTTAGTTGCTCAGTCGTGTCAGACTCTTTGTGACCCCATGGACTGTAGCTCACCAGTCTCCTCTGTCCATGGAATTCCCTAGGCCAATACTGGAGTGGGTTGCCATCCCTTTCTCCAGGGGATCTTCGCAACCCACAGATGGAACCCGGGTCTCCTGCAATGCAGGCAGATTCTTTACCATCTGAGCCACCAGGGAAGTCTGAGCCACCAGGACATCTTTGAGGGGGCCATTATTCACATCTTCCTTTTCTACTCGAAGGCCACTATTCTATTTCAGACCTCATTACCTCTCCTCTAGGTTACCCTATCATCTTAAAAAGGACTGACTTCCTCAAATCTAACTTGTCCCAACTATCTGTACAGACACCATAACCAAACTATTAATAATTCTCACTTTTCAGTGATTATTACATGTCTCATACTCACTCACTTCCCTTCTTTTTGTAACTATTCCAAACCTTCACACCTTTTTTAAGCTCACACACCATTCTCCAAGTCTTTTTTTTAAGCCACTTTACTTCTATTGCACAGAAAAAACAAATTAAGGTTACCAAGCATGTTTCCTACCTGTAAACCTAATTTGAATCCCATCCACCTTATGTTCCACCTGATTTCAGAGCAGGTGCTCCACTTTCTATTAAGGCTAACTCACTATAATACTACCGATCCCATAGTCTCTAAATATTACTTCAAAGAGTATGACCCATAAACAAAAGCAGCAGCATCCTGATCCAGGGAGCTTATCAGAAATGCTGTATCTCAGACTCCAACCCAGACCTTCCGATTCAGAATCTGCATTTCAACAGAATTCCCATTACAATTTGAGGTGTACTATGCTAGACTCCTCAAAGGCTACTCCATTACTTGTGACTTCAACCCTTTGCTGTCTATTCACTATCTCCTCTCAGGAAATAAAAAACTCAAGACTCTTTGATCTTTAAAGAGAAGAAAAAATAAGCAAACAATAATACCATGATATTGTATCTTTAGCTCTCCTTCCAATTATAGCCAAATTCTAATCTGCCCCCATATACTCAAGTCACTATAATCTGACTTATATATCCTCATTGAAACTATTGAGGTGACCAATGACCTACTTCTGGAGGAAAAATAAAGGGAAAAAGAAAGAGAAATATCAACATCTATGATGACAACACTGACTACACCCTTTAAAAAAAAACTTCTAACCACTTTTAATACCTTTTTTTTTTCCTGATTGTTTTACTTCTACGGCTGTCTCTCAATGCTCCTTAAGGTTCCTCTTCACTTACCTATTCTCTCATGATTATTTAATTCATATTTATATATGGCTTCCCTTGTGGCTCAGCTGGTAAAGAATCCACCTGCAATGTGGGAGACCTGGGTTCAATCCCTGGATTGGGAAGATCCCCGGGAGGAGGGAACAGCTACCCACTCCGGTATTCTGGCCTGGAGAATTCCATGGACTACAGGGTCCATGGGGTTGCAAAGAGTCGGACAAGACTGCATGACTTTCCCTATTCACTATGTAAGGCTTAAATCATCATCTAAACGTTGAACACCCCCCAAGTCATCCTTTGCCCCTCCCAATTATCTTATATGCACCTCTGACACAATACAGCTGAAACTATTAGCCTACCTCTCCAAATCCACCTCCTTTCCCCTTAAATATACTCTATCCTCATGCAATGGTATCCACTGAAGTAGCAGAAATCTGGAAGTCATTCCATATTCCACCTGATCCTTTCCTCCCTTCTCCTATAACCAACTGATTTTCAAGTCCTGCCAATTCTACATCTTAAGCAGGTCTCCAATTTTCCAGGCTCTCTATTCCCTTAGCTACTATTTCACATGAAGAGGTTCTACATCATCTCTTACTTGGTCCAGCGTAATAGTCTTACAGGTTTCCCACCTCAAATCTCTACCTTTTCTAATTTACTATTCACGCTGCCACCTGAATCTTTCAGTTTCTGACAAAACTCTTCACAGCCTTGTACTGCACACAAAATCTCATCCAGCCATCCTAAAACACATAAAGTGCCAGGTCTAGAATGTTTCTTCATATACCTCTCTTTATCAATTTTATCTGCTACAAAAAGGGATACTTTATGTCCAAGCACTAATATCTACCTCTATGAAGCCGTCCCTTATTATGCCAGGCAGCTGGCATAGTTCCTTGAACTATGATCCTGCAACACTTTATTCACATTTAATTAAAATTATAATAATCTGTCTTCTCCAACTAAACTGAGATCACTGAATTTTCATAGCCCTAACCAGCACAGACCTGGCAAAGGCAGATGCTCAATAAATATTTACTGGTAGCATTCCTATTGAATGGAATTCACTTTTTTAACCTAGTATTAAAATGTTACAGAATCTGTCTAGTCCTAACCTTTCCTTCTGAATTTGCCTAAGGCTCCATGCCTTTACTCCCACAGGCTGACCTACTGAGATTATCCTCTTCTCCTCCATCTTCTATTGAAACCATACCCACCTTTCAAGGGCTCGTTCAAGAGTCCTTTGTTCTTTATAAAGCCAACTCCAAGAAAAAAAGAAAGCTCTCCCTTCTTTGAGTCCCTATACCACCTTATCTGCATCCTTAAAATCTCCATCATTCTCAGCATTGTACTTCAGATATTACTATATTACTACTAGACTATATCCTCTTTTAAGGAGCAAACACTAAAAGTAATTCATTTCAGTGTCGCTCCATAGCCCTTAGCAAAACACACAGACAGTGGCCTTTTATTAAATAAACAAGCACACCACACTGAACCAAACAGTTTACAAAATACCTTTATAGGCATTTTTCGTTTGACTTGCTCTTTATATTAACCAAGGCACAGAGAAAGCAGATGGAAGAACTAGGATGAAGAGGGTTCAGAAGTTTAGAGGCCAGGATCCATAAAAAGGTAGAGTCAATACTCAAGAGCAAGTCTTCCAGTTCAAAGGCAGGCATCATTTATTGCTACCACACCATACTACATCTTTCTCCTCCATTTATTTCTTATATGTCTTTAAGGGTCCAGCCACACAAGCCTCTTTCCCAAGTCTTCAAAAGGTCACACTTTGCAACCTAATGTCCATCAACAGATGAACTGATAAAGAAGATAAGATATCTACAACAGATTACTCAGCCATAAAAAAGAATGAAATAACGCCATCTGCAGTAACATGGATGGACCTAGAGATGATCATACTAATAAGTCAGAAAGAGAAAGACAAATACCATATGATATCACTTATAGGTGGAAGCTAAAAGAAATGATACAAATTAACTGATTTACAAAACAGACCCACAGACACTAAAAACAAACTCATGATTACCAAAGGAAAAAAGAAGAGGAGGGGATAAATTGGGAGTTCAGGATTAACAGATACACACTACTATATTTAAAACAGATAAACAGTAAGGACCTAGTGCATATCACAGGGAACTATCTTCAGTATCTTATAATAAGTTACAATGGAAAAGAATCTGAAAAACAATAGTTATATATGATATAGAGGTATGACTTATTTTACTGCACACCTGAAATTAACACATGGTAAATAAACTGTACTTAATTTTTTTTTAATATGAAGAAAGAAAGGCCATGCTTCTTGATTTGATGCCTTAAAATATAATTTTTTATCTTCCTTGGATGCTTAGATCATCACATAACTGACTCTTGTCATCTGCTGCTGCTGCTAAGTCACTTCAGTCGTGTCCGACTCTGTGCAACCCCACAGACGGCAGCCTACCAGGCTCCTCTGTCCCTGGGATTCTCCCGGCAAGAACACTGGAGTGGGTTGCCATTTCCTTCTCCAGTGCAGGAAAGTGAAAGTGAAGTCGCTCAGTCGTGGGTGACTCTTCACAACCCCATGGACTGCAGCCCACCAGGCTCCTCCGTCCACGGGATGTTCCAGGCCAGAGTACTGGAGTGGGTTGCCATTGCCTAGGTCTCCATTTTACTGTCAGTTTCATAGTGAGGCTTTCCCTCATCAGAAAGATAAATTTGTACATATACAGCCCTCTCCTCAACCAATGTCTCGTTTACCACTATAGCCTCAATGCCTAAATCTATGTCTGGCATATAGTAAGAGATCAAAAGATATTTACTGAATTGATGAATAAAAGTTAAGAACAAGTCATCTACCTCTCTGTCTCCAAATATTAATACTAAAGAATGCTTTGGGTAACAGATTTCCAGCTAGTCAACTAATGGGCATAGGTCTACTGATAAAATTCTACTTTAAGAAGATTTAGGAGACAGAATCACATTTAGTTAATTAGCTTATTCAGGTAAACAGAGATTAATTTATTCTTTATTAACAACCAAACATTTTGCATTAATTACCTCATGGGGATTTAGTGGACAAAACTACTTTTTTTAATGTAAAAACTGTGTTTGCTCCTCTTTTTAATAACTAGAGGGTCTTCTTAATTTGAAAGTTAATTCAGTCACAGAAGAAATACAAATGGTCACTTAAAAATTTTAAATGCTCTCTCCTCTCTGGTAACCAGAAAAAAGAAAAAGAAAACATTGGTAATAAATTTACATCCATCAGGATGGCAAAAACAGAAATTCTGAAAATATCAAGAAGTCACCAGAATACAAAGAAACAGTCACTCACATAAGTTATCAGAGAAAATACAAAACTGCTAACTAAGACTTTTTTTAAAAAAGCAATTTGGTAGTATCTATCAAATGCTTTGGAACTGTAATTCCACTTTTAAGAACATATGCTACAAAAACATTTCCAAATGTGTCAAAAGTTATCCCTAGCATATACTTTAAAGGACTATTTGTAAATCAAAAATAATGAAAAAAAAAAAAAAAAAAAGGCTTAGTGCCCAACAGGTGATGGTTAAATAAAGCTGATAAATTTCATTATGGAATTCTATGTAGTTTTGCAAACATCTTCACTTAATACTGTTTAAAAAACAGTAAAGAACATTTTTAAAAAACAATAAAAAAGAAATTTTAAAAAAAAAAAAAAAAAAAAAAAAAAAAAAAAAAAAAGGCTTAGTGCCCAACAGGTGATGGTTAAATAAAGCTGATAAATTTCATTATGGAATTCTATGTAGTTTTGCAAACATCTTCACTTAATACTGTTTAAAAAACAGTAAAGAACATTTATGGCATAAAAACATCTTTAATGTTTATGAATACATATGTTTATATGTAAGCATATATGCAAAAAAAGGATGTACACCCATCTGTTTACATTGTTATATATTTGGAAGGAAATGGAAATGAAAAGGACATAAAGGGTAGCTTTCACATCTTGCTATGCCTCTGTACTGTTTTCAAGTATTACATATGCAAATACCGAAAAAAGGGTAGGTTAAAAAAAGTCACACCACTTCACTGTAGAAAACTGAAAATTACAGAAAAATTTAAGGATAAACACCAATAGAAAAGTTTAAAGATGAACACTACCAGAAATTACAAACCAAAATATATGGTATTTTACATTGTTTTTTACATTGTCACTTTCCTCAATAAAAACAAAAGAAGTTGTACTATTTACTCCAGTACACCAACTGCTTAACTTTACAGACTGAAATTCAGAAAATTATGTGTGCTTAAGCAACAGTTAAAAACTGGACATGGAACAACAGACTGGTTCCAAATAGGAAAAGGAGTACGTCAAGGGTGACTGTATATTGTCACCCTGCTCATTTAACTTCTATGCAGAGTATTGACTCACTGGAAAAGACCCTGATGCTGGGAGGGATTGGGGGCAGGAGAAGGGGACAACAGAGGATGAGATGGCTGGATGGCATCACCGACTCAATGGACATGAGTCTGGGTTAACTCCGGGAGTTGGTGATGGACAGGGAGGCCTGGTGTGCTGCTATTCATGGGGTCGCAGAGTCAGACACGACTGAGCGACTGAACTGAACTGAAGTAACACTAGGGCTTCCATGGTGGCTCAGCTGGTAAAGAATCCACCTGCAATGGTGGAAACCTGGGTCCAATCCCTAGGTTGGGAAGATCCCCTGGAGAAGGGAATGGCTACCCACTCTAGTATCTTGCCTGGAGAATTCCATGAACTGTACAGTCCACAGAGTTGCAAAGAGTTGTGCATGACAGAGCAACTTCCACTTCCAGTTTCAAGTAATAGTAACTAAAGGAAATATTGATAATAATCAATGCATATATTGTCCATAACATTTTTCAAATGATTTTGGGGCACTATATATGAAGAAACTGATATGACCGACCATTACACACAAAGTGGGAGATTTTCCTCTTCTTCTAGGCCATAGGACGATAGTGATAATTATACAGGCTTGGTATATGGGACACCCAAAGTCTCTGGAATTTGACACCGAAAATGAGACTCCGAGAGAAACAACTTTAATCAAAAAATAACACAGACATTGATGAAAAATTTAGTGCTAAAATCATTCTGTGGAGAAAGACTGCATACTTTCCCTAAATGATCAGGAACAAAGTAAAGAAGTCCAATTTCACCACTTGTAATAAGCACTGCACTTGAAATTCTAACCACTACAATTAAGCAAGAAAAAGAACTAGAGTAGGGGTAAAAAAGAAGTAAAGTGAAAGTGAAGAAGCTCAGTCGTGTCCGATTCTTTGTGACCCCATAGACTACAGCCTATCACGCTCCTCCGTCCATGGGATTTTCCAGGCAAGAGTACTGGAGTATCTTCAGATAGGATAACATATCTTGTATATAAAATACCCTACTGCTACTGCTAAGTCACTTCAGTCGTGTCCGACTCTGTGCGACCCCATAGACGGAAGCCCACCAGGCTCCCCTGTCCCTGGGATTCTCAAGGCAAGAACACTGGAGTGGGTTGCCATTTCCTTCTCCATAAAATACTCTAAGGAAACCACTAAAAAATTATTAGAACAAACAAGTCAGCAAGATGTACGATACATGATGAATACAGAAAAATCTACTGTTACGGAATTCCCTGGCAGTCCAGTGGTTAGGATTCAGCACTTTCACTGCCAAGGCCCAAAATTCAATCCCTGGTTGAGGAACCAAGATCCCTCAATCCATGGACAGTAGCCCCCCTGGAAAAAAATCTACATTAGTTTTACTCGGCAGCAATGGACAATCAAAATCTACTTAAAAAATAAGGTCCTAATGTATAGCAAAGGGAACTATACTCAATACTCTATGATAAATCATAATGAAAATATGAAAAAGCATATATACATATAAATCCAAGTCACTCTGCTGTACAGCAAAAATTAACATGGCATTGCAAATCAACTATACTTCAATAAAAAGTTTTTTAAATTTACAAAAAAAATTAACTTACAAAATCAATTCCCATTACAACAGCCTTAAAAGAAAAATCTAGGAATAAATTTGGCAAAAAAATGTGCAAGGATTGTACCTAAAAACTTAAAACACCACTGAAAATATTAAGGAAAATCTAAATAAATGGAAGGACATTCCATGTTCCGGTATTAGTTGACTTAACATTATTGGCTGACTCAACATTATTAAGAATATTGGTAATATTCCCAAACTAATCTTCAAATTCAATGCAATTCCTGTAAAAATCCTTCTTTTTTGTAGAAACTGACAAGCTGATCGATCCTAAAATCCATGTGGAAATGCAAAGGATCTCTCCACCACCCTCCTCCACTCCCCAAAAAACACAATCATACTTTCTGATTTCAAAAATTACTGCAAAGTTAGGATAATCCAGAGAAGGCAATGGCAACCCACTCCAGTACTCTTGCCTGGAAAATCCCATGGGTGGAGGAGCCTGGTAGAGTGCAGTCCATGGGGTCGCACAGAGTCAGACACGACTAAAGCAACTTAGAGTAGCAGGATAATCCAGATGTGTTGTACTGGCACAAGGATGGACATGTAAATCAATGGAATGGAACTGAGATTCCAGAAAAGTAACAAATTAGATCAAAGACCAACATATAAGAACTGTGTAAAAACCCTCTGAAGAAAATATAGGAGAAAACTTTGTGACTTTCAGTTAGGAAATGCCTTCTTAGATGACACCAAAGCACAAGCAACAAAAGGAAAAATTAACTAGACTTCATCAAAATTTAAAACCTTTTGTGTTTAACAGACATCAGCAAAGTAATACATAGGGAGGAAATATTTGCAAACCACATACCTGTGCCATAAATTACTCCCCTATTCAGAGTACTCAGGTTGTTCCAGTTTTTATTATGCAGGAATTATTCATTTTGTGAATATATTAAAGACCACTGACTGCACCATTTAAAACCAGCGTAAACTGTGCAATTACTTTAAAACTAGAAAAAATAAGTAACACTGAAATGCTTCATATTTCAGAAGTGTATCTTCTTTCCTTATGTTCCTAACACAACACTAAAAGTTAAAAAAAAAAGGTAGAAAACACACGGCTGACTTTTGCTGATTTGCTCAGGCAAACAAGTTCTAATCCACTGAGCATAACCCTGTCTTCATGTTTCACTGAATCATGTATTCAAATGTATTTTTGAAGAAAGAAAAAAGAAAGACAGGAGAACAGCATACAACAGGCTTGATACTTGACTTGCACAAAGGCACATAATTTTGATTAGTCTAGCTCTAGTCATCATGAATTTATTTCAAGGCCAATATTAGACCCTGTTAATAGCAAAATGTATTAACAGTTTTATATACAAGCAATTTCATCCTCTTGTCAACCCCTTCTCCTCCTGCTCTCAGTCTTTCCCAGCATCAGGTCTCAATGAGGATGAGACGGTTGGATGGCATCATCAACTTAAATTTGGTGATGCGTTTCAGCAAACTCCGTGAGAAGGTGAAGGACAGCAAAGTCTGGCATGCTGCAGCCCGTGGGGTCTCAAAGTCAGACACAACTGAGCAACTGAACACCAACAATACAAGCAATGGATAAAGACAGGAATACTCCCAAATTAATCTCTGGATTCAATGCAATCCTATGAAATTTTATTCAATTCTGAAATGCTGGATATTTTGTAATTCAAATCAATCTAAAATTATTTGTCAAGTATCTATCACCTATAGATACACACAGGTGACAAACGCTTAAGAAACAATAAGATTAAAAAAGAACTTCATGGAACTTAAAATCCAGTGGCTGAAGTAAAAACAATTATGAAAATTCTCATCAAACTACGTGAGCTATAAATGAAATAGGTACCTGGGGCGGGGGTGGGAAGTATTTACAGAATTCTATACCTAGCAAAGGTATCTTTTGTAATGGAGACTTTTTCAAACAGATAAAACAGCAGACCTACATTAAAAGATATGTTCAAAACCACCCCTCTGGCTACAGAAAAATATCATATTAAAATTTGGGTGTATACAAAGGAAAGAGAAATGTTTGAAAAGGTATATATATAAGGGCTTCTCTGGTGGCTCAGTGGTAAAGAATCTGCCTGCCAAGGCATGAGAATGCACTGAACACAGGTCCAATCTCTAATGTGGGAGGATCCCACATGCCACGGAGCAGCTAATAAGCCCATGTGCTACAACTACTGAGCCTATGTCCTAGAGCCTGGGAGCCACAGTAAGAGAGCCCACTGCAATGAGAAGCCCACACACCACAACTAGAGAGAAGCCCCTGCTCATCTCAACTAGAGAAAAACCTACACAGCAATGAAGACGTAGCACAGCCAAAAATAAAATCAATGAGAAATTTTTAAAAAAGAAAAGGTATAGAGTAGGTAAGTAACTTTTCTCATTTTACATTTCATGTCTACTTATATGTTAAGTTATACACATGTAGTAATAAAACATGACAAGAACAGTGCAAAAGACAAGAAGAATATGGAGATATGCTCCTGTAATATTATACATGAAAGTAGACTGTGATAAATTAAAAATATATTACAAAGCCAAGGATATATATATTCAATATCTCATAATAATCTATAATGAAAAAGGATATATATACATGGAGAAGGAAATGGTACCCCACTCCAGTACTCTTGCCTGGAAAATCCCATGGACAGGGGAGCCTGGAAGGCTGCAGTCCATGGGGTCGCGAAGAGTCGGATACGACTGAGCGAGAATATATATATAAATAACTGAATCACTCTGCTATACACCAGAAACTAACACAACACCGTCAATCAACTATATTTCAATTAAAAAAAAAAAAAAATCTCGCGGAGAAAACCTGTGAATATGAGTTAGGCAGTTTGAGGACAGGATGGGAAGACAAAGAACAGAAATCATAAAAGAAAAAACTGCCAACTGCGATTCCATACAAATTAAAAACTTCTGCTCTTTGAAATTACTATTAAGAAAAGGTGAGCCACAGACTGGCTCATCTTTATAAGAAACGTTATCTGATAAAGAGTTTGTACCCAGGATATGTACAGAACTCATACAACTCAATAAAACAAGCAATTCAATTCACAAAGAATATGGACAAAATATTTTAAGACACTTCATGGAAGACACAAAGCAACTAGAAAGAAGCTCAACATTACTAGTCATTATGGAAACTGTAAATAAAACCACAATGATATACCAACTATGAATCAACTAGAACAGCTAAAATCAAAGATAAAAGCTGAAGTCTCAGTAAGAATGCAAAGTACTTGGAATGCTCAAACATGGCCAACTAGAATGCAAAATAGTACAGCCGTTTTGGAAAAGAGGCTGGCATTTTCTTATAAAGTCAAACATTCACTTAACCATACAACACAACAATCCCACCCTTAATTTGTTCACCAAAAAAAAAAATGTATATTCAAATGTTCACAGCAGCTTTGTTCACAACAGCCCCAAACTGGAAACAATTCAATAGTTTATCAACTGGGTAGCAGGATAAGCAAACTGTGGTATATTCATATGTGGAATATTACTCAGCAACAAAAAGGAACAGACCACTAGAACATACAATAACATCAGTGAATCTCAAAAGCGTGCTAAATAAAAGACAGACATCAAAAATTACATACCATATAATTCCATTTACATGACATCAAGAAAGGTAAAACTAATGTGAAAAAAAGTAAATTAGTGGTTGCCAAGGACCACAGGCAGAAGCAGAGGATGGATCGCAAAGAGGCATAGGGAACTTTCTGAGGCAACAGGAATGTTTCAGCTATCATGATTGTGATAACTATTACACAGGTGTGTGTATATATATATATATTTGCCAAAACCCATTTAACTATACACTTAAAACTGGTGAATTATACTATATGTAAAGTTATACTTCAATAAACCTGACTTTTAAATAATGAATAAATAAAACATGTCCAATATATCTGGGGTTAGGTGGGAGAATTCTATTTAATGTAAGCCTGGTTGTAGTAAGTATACATAAAAGTGATCTCAGGGAAAAAAGCATTAAGACAAAGCACTTTAGGATGAGATTAATGAAGGCTTCATAGAGAAGATGACACCCAAACTATGGTTCAAAGAATGGACAAGCAGGACTGGCCAAGGAAAGGTACGACATAAAACAAGGTATAGGAGCTTACAACTTCATATTTTTCAAATAGTAAGGAGTCCAGTTTGTATTGTATCAGTATATACAGTGAAAAATCAGGCTATTTTGGATCTGTCTACAATGGAGAATCTTAAATACCCAATTATACCCAATTCAAGAATTTGACTCTGTAAACATGTTTTATAGATAAATGACAGATTCAAAGTGGTATTTTAAGATTAATTTGAATGCAGAAAACAGGAGGGACTCAAAAATGTAAAGCCCAAAAGCAAGCAGAATCAACAATAGGGACATGAGCTAAAGAGTTTCAAACTAAGTAAGAGCATACTAAGTATGCTAAGTATACTAAGTAAGATCATTACTTCTCAGGTGGCTTTCCAGGTAGCTCAGTGGGTAAAGAATTCATCTGCAACTCAGGAGAGGCAGGCAGATGCAGGTTCAATCCCCAAGTAGGTAAGATCCCCTGGAGAAGGACATAGCAACCCACTCCAGTATAGTTGCCTAGAGAATCCCATGGACAGAGGAGACTGGCAGGTGACAGCCCATAGGGTCAAAGAGGTAGACATAACTGAGGTGACTGAGCACACCACACAAAGACCATTACAGAAGAACCAATGAGGACAAGCGGTTCATCAGAGCTCGGGAAGGAGAGCAGTTAAGTATTACTAAGGTTTTCCCACTGGCTGTTTGAGAGAAACTAATGCCACTTAAAACATGTATGCACACACAAATCAAAAACTCATTAAAACTAAAAGCTATATAAGAAGGTTAAAAGACTCACAAAAATATTAGTACCACAAAATACACTTAGAATCTAATACAGAGAGCTCTTATAAATTAGAAAAATGAATCAAGAAATTAGAACATTCAATATATGAATGAAAATAAAGGCATCTTTACTAAAGAAACACAAATGAAAAAAAAAATAGTGGGACATCTGACAATTCCAAGTGATGGTGATACAAAAGAAACAGGCACTCTCACATCATTGGGAAATACAAATTGATAAAAGTCTTCCAAAGGTCAATATGATAGTGTATCAAGCTTATAAGCCTATAAATTGACCCCAGTAATTTTATCCCTAGGAAATCCAATCTAGGAGAGATTATGAACAAATGTACACAAAAATTTTGTGATGCATCCACAATCATAGGGAAACAAACAAAAAACTAAGAATCTAGCAAAATGGACAAACAAGTTACGATATATTCATATAACAGAATACTAGAAGTCAATATAAAAATACATATGGAGTACAGGGTACAAAATAGAATTATAGTATGTTATGTAAAATCTTATGTCCTTGCAAATATATGCACAGAAGTCTAGCAAAATGTTCATCAAAATGTCATAGAGTGATCTCAGATAGGTGGATTCAAAGGGACTTTTAATCTCTTATACTTCTCTGTACTACCAAAATGTCTACATAAGCCTCTATTATTCTTTGAGGATATATAAAAAATAATGAAGAGCAATATTAGAAAAAGAAATGACTCCAAGGGAAGTGAAATAATTAATTAAATGGTGGACAAAGTTTGAAGTGTCAATAAAATGCCTCAGTGACAGTTTCCCTATGCAATGAAAATGCAGAAACAGAAAAGGGGAGGCATGCAGCCCATTAACTACTCTCAGTTTTCAGTTCCTCTCACTACCTTTTTCATTTCCATTTCTGTAAATTCCAATTTTTAGCCTAGACTTTGATCCTCTAACTTACATTTATTTTCCAAATACATTAAGAACCTAGATTCCATAATTTGCATGTGTAGAAATTCATGGAACAAAAATCACTGTGAATAATACCTCTGATTTTTCTAGCTTTTTCTATGATCCCACAGATGTTGGCAATTTGATTTCTGGTTCCTCTGCCTTTTCTAAATCCAGCTTCTACATCTGGAAGTTCTCGGTTCATATACTGTTGCAGCCTACCTTGAAGGATTTTGAGCAATATTTTCCAAGCGTGTGACATGAGTGCAACTGTGCAGGAGTTTGAACATTCTTTGGCACTGCCTTCTTTCGGATTGGAATGAAAACTGACCTTTTCCAGAAGAGGAGTTAAAGAGCTTCTTGATGAAGGTGAAAGAAGAGAGTGATAAAGCTGGCTTAAAACTCAACATTCAAACAATGAAGATCATGGCATCTGGTCCCATCACTTCGTGGCAAATAGATGGGGAAACAATGGAAACAGTGACAGACTTTATTTTCTTGGGCTCCAAAATCACTGTGGATGGTGACTGTAGCCATGAAATTAAGACACTTTGCTCCTTGAAAGAAAAACAGTGACAAACCTAGACAGCATATTAAAAAGCAGAGACATTACTTTGCCAACAAAGGTTCATCTAGTCAAAGCTATGGTTTTTCCAGTAGTCACGGACAGATGTGAGAGACGGACAATAAAAAAGACTGAATGCCGAAGAACTGATGCCTTTGAACTGTGAGGCTAGAGAAGACTCTTGAGAGTCCTTTGGACTGCAAGGAGATCGAACCAGTCAATCCTAAAGGAAATCAGTCCTGAATATTCATTGGAAGGACTGATGCTGAAGCTCCAGTACTTTGACCACCTGATGTGAAGAGCCAACGCATTGAAAAGACCCTGTTGCTAGGAAAGATTGAAGGCAGGCGGAGAAGGGGACGACAGAGGATGAGATGGTTGGATGACACCTCAGACTCAATGGACATGAGTTTGAGCAAGTTCCAGGAGTTGGTGAAGGACAGGTAAGCATGGTGTGCTGCAGTCCAGCAAAGGTAGCAAAGACATGGACATGACTGAGCAACTAAACAAGAACTGCTTTTTCTAGCAAATACTTTTGCTTCCAACATTCAGTTTAAAGTTTACAAATATCTACATATGAAACAAAGTCAACCAAAAACAAAAATAACAGCAAAAACTTAAGTGATATTCAGAAAGCATACAGAATAAAAAATGTAAATGACCTTAAACATTAATATTAAGCAACATTAATTTTCAACTGGTTTTTCAGAAATAGCTATTAATTTTTCAGAGTTAGGAAATGAAAGTTTGACATAAAGTCTATTCAGAAAATTTTCACCATGAAAAACAGATCATTATCTTGATCACACAACAGAGTACAAATATAAACACTAAGTCTGAACTTATTCTTTCATGGGGAGGTAGGGGAGGGCCCGCACACATCCTGGCATGTGAAATCTTAGTTCCCCAACCAGGGATCTGAACACTGGCCCCAAGCACAGAGTCCTATACACTGAACAGCCAGGGAAGTCCCTGAATTCATTCTATTCACATTAAAAGTGACTCCCAGTATCCTTGACTCATTCCAATAAAGTAGAAGCTAAAAGAGGAAGGTTCTTAAATTCTTCACTTAAAAATCAAAACAATTACTTCCCCCATCCTGGAGTATATGTGAACCAAAACAGTAGGTAAGTTTAGAGATACAAATGGCATCTATGCAAAAGCTGATTTGCATTAATCTGTGGAGAAAAATATTTAAATTAATTCAACCACTAATAAATACACTTTGGAATTGGTCTTCTAGGAGCTTGCGATCTAGTGGGGAAATGTAGTCAGACAAACAATTAAAGTTTTAAGAGCTCTCTCTACATTAAAGCTCTCTCTACATAGCAAAGTGCTATAACGATATTAAAAAAAGGAATTAACTTTTTCTGGATGAATGGAGAAAGGTCTCAGGATGGTGGAATTTGAGCTGGATTTTGAGCTGCAAAGGTGGAGGCAGAGAAGAGAAAGAAAGGGATTTCAAGCTAAAGGAACGGCAAAAGTAAAAATGTAGAGAAATAGAAGTGCCTCTAAAAGTAGAACTCTGAGAGAACAGGGCCAGATAATAAAAGGCCTTAACTGACAATGCACTAGAAAATGTGGACTTAAATTAATGGAAGTGACACAACCTCACCAAAATTTTCAGAAAACTCTCCTGGATAAAGAATGAACTGGAAAGAAAAGAATGAACAGGGAAGAAAAGAATAACAGGAAGTCTGATCACAAACAAGGGCCTGAACTAAGGCAATAATACCAGTGTTAAAACAAAAATGTGATACAGAATGAGTAGACATAAATGTTAGGTAAGGTCTGGTCAGAGAAGTTGCAAAACACAAGGCCATCTTGGGAACGAAAGAAGTGATTACAGGTTTAGAGATTTAAGACAGTTCACCTAAATTTCCATCCCTTCTGAGTGTTTCTGCATTTATTCAACTAGTCTATCTTTTTAACACTTGAAAAGCATTCTAAGAACTCAATTCATCTATGGGTATTCATGACATTTCTATTAAGTACATATCAAATCAGTATTTAATGAGTAATAGTGTTTTAAAAATTCTAGAATGTCATTTATTTTTGAGCACTAGTTTTTAGGACAAAACACTAAATAATCCACAACAGAGGTACCCTACAACATATGCAAGTGAATGCTAGTAAATTCATTTAAATTTTATGCCTATCTTTTAATTAAATTTTATGCCTATCTTTTCCCTGGTGGCTCAGAGGTTAAAGCATCTGCCGCATATGGGGGAGACCTGGGTTTGATCCCTGGGTTGGGAAGATCCCCTGGAGAAGGAAATGGCAACCCACTCCAGTATTCTTGCCTGGAGAATCCCATGGACTAAGGAGCCTGGTGGACTACAGTCCACAGGGTTGCAGAGTCGGACATGACTGAGCGACTTCACTGTCACTTTCTTTCACTTTAGATCCTGAGGGTCTCATTATTCCATAATCGAGGCTTCTCCTGCTTCTTGGTGGAAGAGAACTTCACAGGTTCAGAAAAGGAATCAATTACATATAGCAATTTATTGTACTGATTGCAACTGGTCTGACTTGAGTGACTTCAGACCAAGACATGCCATTGCAAAACAACCGTCAATAACTAAGTATTACTAGTGCCTCCAAGAAATGTTTTTAGCCTCCTAGTCATAAAACCTACAATTTAAAAGGCAAAATGACCTGAAAGGACCTTTAGAAGAATCTGGGTTTTTTTGTAATTTTTTTTAAATCCTCAAAATGCTGCGGAGATGGTCAGAAAACAGAAATTAACACATAAGTAACCAAACAGGGTAAATTTTAGCAAAAGAGATCACCAAGTGAGGTGGTCAGCTCCCCTGAACCCCTACAGCACAATATCTATCAAGAGTTTATACTTCAGGATCAGCTCAGCATTTGAATCCAAGCTGACCTTGGAATAAATCACTTAACTTTTTAGAGGTTCCATTTCCCAGTCTATCAACAAGAATGTTCCAACCACAACATGGGTTTTGCTGGTGAATGTATGTTAAGTATTGGTCAATGCCCGGCACTCAGTAAAACCTCAACGTCAGTATCACTCTCTCATTCTACACAGCCCCGCTCTACAGTTCACTTGCACATTTATTGTAAGGCCAATCAGCAGAATTATGTGACTTCTTACACCCCAAGTGTCAACTAGCAAAGAAAATACGTAACCTGGTTATAAAGGAGAAAAAGAAAGGACTTTATGAAAAGCATGAGCAGCAGGGGCTAAAGATTCATATGGAGGCAAAGAGCAGGTTGTCAATGGAAGCAGAAGTCAATGGACTAGAGGATTTATTCTAGGAATACAGAGAAAAACTTGCATTCCATGGTTCCAATACCATTCTAAAGATGCATGCATTTCCTTAAAATATCTACACTGACAACTCATTAATATATAAGCCCCAAGAGTGCTACAAAATATCACTCTGCTATTTCCTATAGCAAAATACACAGCTGCTATTAAACTCTTTTAAGTATTCAGGCCCACAGCACTTCATATCCTCAGTAAACTCCATCATCCCTTCCTGTCCCCATTCAACAAGTAATAAGTCTACTGGTGCCAGATATTAGGTTGAGCACTAAGAATACAATGGTAGGCAAGACAGGCTAATTGCCTTCATGGAGCTCACAATCCAACAGTCTATTCATTAAACAATGTGGGCCATCTACCATAATTACTTAAAACTTTCTGCATTAACATGGACGAGAGATCAATTAGTTGTTCCAAAACAGTAATAACACATTTGCTATATTTAAAAATCAAGCTTTTCAATAAACTATTTTAACTATATATTCTGAATCCTATTTTCAAGTAGGACATTTGACAAACTAGGCATAATACAATGTGAAATCTAACAACTGTATGAAAAATTAGGTTTTTGACCCAGAAAAAAAAAGACTCAGAAGACACAACTATCTATATTTTGAAGAGCCAGCATACATGTTTGCTGTGAACCATTCCAAAAAGCTAAACTCAAAGCAGTGAGCAGAAGTTTTGTGGAGGCAGATTTCTGGTTTCAATATGAAAAATTCCAGCAATTCAAGCTATTCTATAAGTATTCTACAATGTTATATTTCTACAATAGTCTATAATATTTCCATACTTTATAAACACAAATTTTTCCCCTTAAAAATATCAGTTTTACTGAGATGTAATTTAAACACAGCAAAATTTACCAACTTTAAATATACACAAAACACAGATTTTTCATTTAATCCTTGAAATAATCCAAAAAAAACAAGTATTTCCCTGTTAAAGTTTAGGAAATGGAATCTCCCAGGGACTTGCTAAGAAACTGGGCAAACCAGGAGTAGAAGCTTCGAATCTAACAGAATAGGCTATCACAAAAGTAATATAATATCTTCCCACCTCTAGATGTATACATGCACACAGTCAAAAGGCTAGCTGTCAGGAATGTTGGCCAATATATTCTAAAGTTTCTTCCAAATCCAGCCATTTATAAACATGGGTGATCAGTACAGACACCATGAAAAGATTCTGTATGAATGATCCTCTAGAATGCCAGGCTCATAAGGGGAAGAAACTTGTCTTTCTTCACTGCTGTATTTCAGTCCCTAAAACAGTTATCTGGCATTTAATACATGCTCAATAAATACTTGCTAAATATAAAATAACACCCCTAACCACACATAAAGCTGCTCTGTAATAAATACAAAATGCACAGCACTATTAGATAATAAAGGACCTCACTGAAGTACCTAGCAACTAAAAAGTCTGATAAACACAAAATTCATTCTTAAACCTGCATCATACACTTAATACATATCTAAAGCACTGAAACTTAGACCTAACCAGTCAAAAACAAATTTACGTGCAAAAAATATAAACATTTCGCAAATCTAACATATTTCATTTAAAGTAAAATATAAACTCTTACAAGATATAGAAGCTAGATATGATGAAATTGAGTGTTCAATCTTGATATTCTCTGCTTAACACATCAACTAGCACTATAAGGGTGCTGCAACCCTGCAAGAATGAAGAGATTTATACAGCTGTTTTGGTTTAAAGGCAAACGCACCTCTACTGGAATCACATCTTTACAAACACTAAGCGGACGCTTCAAGAAGATCTAATTTTACAGGTAACACACATTGTATTCAACATAACCACGCTCAGCAGCTGCTTGGCATTACTGAAAAGACCAACAGAAAAAAAAATCGACAAACATTTTCTAATACCCTAAACTATAAAGCCTAGAATTCCTACACATCTAAGGGAATTTAAGAACATGAAATATCCTCAAAAGTTACAAACATTTTCTAATACCCTAAACTATAAAGCCTACAATTCCTACACATCTAAGGGAATTTAAGAACATGAAATATCCTCAAAAGTTACTTAAGCAATTTATTTTGCTTAAGATAAAAATTTTTATCAAGGCACACGCTTTTTTTGGAGAAGAGTATTATATAACAGGTAAGGCATAACAGCTGCATAAAAGAATTACTCCAATTTCACTAGATCAAATTATACTTTTCAAAGATACTTGAACAAAAATCCTGATACTTAAAGGTCCAGTTAACTTTAATGTAAATAATTTAAATAGCAGATAGTGTAATAGTGTAAGAAACGTTCAGTACTAAGTCATTCACTCGGTCACTATACTGGATCACAGCAACTAGACTGTATTTAAACGACGTTATCAGCAACTGAGTGTCATACAAAACAAACAATGAAACCACAATCTCGCCATTTTTTTCTTTCTAAAACCAGGACTGGAAGGTCAGGTGAAAAAACTATTCCACACAAGAATACAAAATAAGTATCTTCAGAATTTATAACCATGAGCTTTCACTTCAGCTGTTTCACATACTGAAACAACGAACTTTACAGAAAGGCTGCTTCTCCCATCGCTGTACTCCTCATAAGCAACATATGCAACCCACACCTAACTTTGACATCAGCACCTGGTGCCGACTCTCCTTTAAAATATTTACTCCTTAAGCCGCAACCCAGTCCTACGTCTCCGGCAGTGAAACCTCTTCTGAGAGCTTTCAAATTGTGACAAATCCAACCACCACTCGGTTTACCCAAAACAACTGGGCTGTAAAAAGCTAAGAGCAGTTTAGAGAAATCTGTTAATATATTAATGCAACAAGTTTAAAACTTTGAACTACTCCCCAGAACGCTCCCTTTCCAGAACGAGTCTGCTGGACCTGTCGCTTTGTCCCCTCCAAAGCCCCCACCAGGGGTCCCGGGCGCGCGAAAGCGCCCCTCCCCACCGGAAGCCCCGATCGAGGTGGGGTTTTTCGCCCCGCCCGCGGACCCGAATTTTGCAGAGTCTCATCACCTCCAGCCCAGCCTCCGGGCTCCGGACGGCCCAGCCCATGACGGACGCTCGGGACGCCGAACTCACCTGATCACGGGGCTGTAGGGGCTCCGGGAGCGGCGCCAGCTGCTGCTGCTGTAGGGGCTGGGGGACACGTCGCCGCCGCGCTCGTAGGAGCTGTGGCGGCTGTAGCTAGGGGAGCGGCGGCGGCTGTAGGGGCTCGGGGAGCGGGCCAGCCGCCGCGAGTAGGGGCTGCTGCCACCTCCCGCCGGACTGGGAGACTTGCGGTTCCGCAGGCCCTGCGAGGCCCGGTGAGACACCGGGCTGTCGTCCCGGCCTCCCAGCGGGCTCAGGGACCGCTGCCGCCGCCTGTAGGCCTTGGGCTCGGTCTTGTCCTCCCGGTAGGCCTTGGGCGGCTCCTTATAGGCCGAAGGCGGTTCTTTGGACGATTTAGTCCGGCTCCGATGGGCCTTCGGGTCTCGGTCCTTGCGGCTGCTGCTGCTGCTGGACGTGGCTGAAGCGCTTTTCCGCCGGCCGCCGCTGCTGCTGCTGCTACCGCTCTTGCCGGCCTCGGCCCGCTCCTCGCCGCCGTGGCCGTGGCGGCTGCGGGACTTGGAGGCCTCGCCGCCGCCGCGCTGCCCGTCCCGCCGCCGGTGCTCGCGGTGGCGATCCTTGCTGCGACCGCTGCTGCTGCGACGGTCCCGGCGGGGCCTGCGCTCCGACCCCTCCCCGCGACGCTGGGTGCCGGAGGAGGAGGCCGGACTCCCGCCGCTGCCCCCCGTTCCCCCGGCAGCCGTCGCCGCCGTTGCCGCGCTGGCCCCCCCCAGCAGCAGCCCCTGCTCGGACTGGGAGCTTACATCTTCGTACTCCACCAGCGGGGTCACACCCCCGCCGCTACTAGCACCGCCACCGCCGTCCTGCTGCGGCTGGGGCAGCGAGAAGACCCGACGCTTCTCCGCCTCCTGCCCGGCGCGGGGCCCGCGGCGCCGCTTCTGCCGCCCTCCTGCGCGCCTCTTGCCTCTCGCCAGCCGCTTGACCTCCAGAGGGGGGCCCGGGCTGAAGCAAGAGGAGGAGGCCGCGGCGGCGGCGGCTGCGGCGGCGGCCGTGCCGGGAGCAGCCAGGAAGAGCAGAGGCGGCGGGGGCGGCGGCGGTTGCAGGAGCTGCGGCTGCAGGAGCGGCAACAGCAGCGGCGGCTGCTGAGGGGACAGGAATCGCCTCCGTTTGCGGCGTTCCTCCAACTTCTTCTCCGCCCAGCTCAAGCCCCCGCCTCCCCCCAGCGCCGTGTCCGAGCTGCTCGGCATCGCCTAGAGCCCGCCGCAGAGCGCGGCGCGGGTGCGGCCTCCTCCCGGGTCAGATCCTGGCCATCTCCCCCGCCGGAAACGGGAACGGCGGCACCAGCGGCGGAGGGACACCGAGCACCAGGGCCGCCCGGGAGAAGCGCCACGATAATCCGGATCGGGACTTGGGTCCCTGGGTTCCAGGTCACAGTGGGGTACGTAGCGGCCTCCGGGCCCGAGGGCAGCAGGAATCCCGGCGGTGGAGCTCCCGATCGCTCTCGTCGTCCTAGCTTCAGCCGCAAAAACACCAGATGCGCCGGGCGCTGACCTGCGGGGGAGTCCGGAGTCCTCCAAGTGCCCCCCAGGGGTGGGGGAGCGGCCTCGGCTGCGCTCTCGGCTCCGGCAGCGCAACGCGGAAGTACCACCTTCGTCGCCGCTTCACTTCATCGCGCCCTGACGTTGGGTGCGAGTTCAGGGGAGGGGAGTGGGCGAGACAACAACACGCCTCCGCCGCCTCCTCCTCCTTCTCAGCGTCGACGTCGTCCTCCTGTAGTGGCGGCGACACACGGCGGGCGCCTCGGATGTGGCCTGGGCCTGACAACAACTCCCTGCCTAAGGCCTCGCGCACTCTGCTGCCCGCAGGGACGGGCGGCGGGGCGGGGCGATGGGAGATGGGGGCGGGGGGGCGTTTCTGAGTCTGTGGCGGTGGGTAGGGGCCCTGACTTTCTTCTTCCTCCGCCGCCGCGAGCAGAGGTGGCGGTGCTGCCCTTTTCCTCCGCTACCCCCCTCCACGAGGAGGCTCCAGGAGTGCGCGGCCGGCCCGGCTCGCTCCTCCCCTTCCCTCTCCGCTCTTCGTCAGGAGGAGGAAGGACGACGGGAGTTGCTGGTTGGGCCCTAACCTCCGCAACCCCTCCTTCCAGCCTCGCTCTTTCGGCCTTTCCCCCTCGGCCTTGACGCAAGGCCGGGAGCGCGCACGTACGTCGCGCTCCGAGAAAACCGAAGGTGAGTGGTGTCAGGGGCAAAGGAGGTGGGAACAAAGTTACCGCGCACGGACGTGCTCGTTTCCGCCAAGAGGCTGGCTCCGGGCCGGAAGTGACGTAACGTAGAGAGACAGCTTCACTTCCGGTGAGGGTGGGATTCTGTGTGAAGAAGGGTTAAAGAAAGATTCCTGTGCCGCCTACTGCTGTCGCTGGAGAATCACAGTAATGGCACGTCTGTTGTGCCTGTTGCTTGCATCCAGCGCGCACTGCCGGCTCCGGATCACCGCAGGCGCCGTACCGCTTGCTTGTTGAAAGGTCATGGCGAGAACGAGAATCTGAAGATTCAGGAATACGCCCTTTAATGGCTTTTTGGGCAGGGTAGTCACCCCGTCGTCTACCCTCAGCCAAGCCCGGGAGTTGGAACGCTGAGAGAAGGGAAGAGAGGGCGCCCTGCAAAAGAGGGTGGAGGTGGCATTAGCTTAAACTATGTCATGTACACCGAAGTTCCAGGCCCCGTCTTAACCTAAAAACAGTTGTAAATCACTGTGGAATTTTCATAGTGCTGAAGTTAAACAAATACGAGGAATAATGAAATGTCAAGAGGGTCTCAGAATTATTACCAACGGCCTTGAAGTCAAAACACCCTGCTCAAATGAGAGTTGTCATCTTGTCACTTCACCCTGTTTCACCTTAACTATCTAAATCTGTGGGTCTGCAAAACATAACCATTTAGTGATCTCAGGTCTCATTGCATTTCCAGCCTTGTCTTTCAGTTATGGCCTGGGCACTTAAGCCAATGAGATTAAAACTTAAATGACTTACTGTTTTGGGGGGTTTTTTAATTGGAGTATACAGTTGATTCACACTGTTGTGATAGTTTCTGGTGTATAGCAAAGTGAATCCGGTATACATATATCCATTCTTTTTAAGAATTCTTTTTCCTCACAGGTATTTACAGAGTATTGAGTAGAGTTCCCTGTGCTATATCTTAACTGGCTCTTGTTATGGTTGCAAAGAAAAGCTGAGTACTGCGTTGTGGCCACATGTAGTCACCCCTTTTCAAGTTTATTTGTTCAGTCCATCAGTTTGTTCTTGGTTCTTGAACACTTGATATCCGTCTTTCATTCATGCTTTAGTGTAAATAATTTCAATTGATTTGACACTAACACTGTATCTGAGTCTGGATTGATCTAAGATAAAATCAGACTTACCTAAAAGAAAGTACAAAAGGTATTTGCTGAAGGGTAGGTAATCTTGAAATCTGTTCGTTTCCCAGGAGACCACACAGTAGGACCTACCATGTAGCCAGAAGGATGTGGTAAGCGCATTGGGCAACTGAATAGTAAGGAGCAAGGCGCCTAAAAAACGTTTCTCCCTGGTAGTATTGCTGAATGAATTCAGTATTCCTGAAGCCTAAACTAGTTAGCAAGCAGCTTTTCCCAAAAACTAGGATCAGCCTGCGCTACCATCCTACTTTGAAAGACCTGGAATAATAGAACAAGGAGAGCAAAACAGGTTTATCTAGCAGTTCCTCACATGCAACAAATTTCATGTAAGAATGTCATCTTCTATTCTATACTTGCAAAGAAAACTTGTTCCATAGAAAATGAGTAGCTTCCAATCTAGGTTGCAAACAGAAAACATGTACTAAAATATTTTTAGTATTATTCTGCCACCCTCTATGTTTCCTCGAAGATCCATCTTGGGCAGGGGTGGGGGTGAGGGAAATGGGGAGAAGACCGAGAAGTGAAGCACTTTGAGCTCCCCAAAGAGAGCTATTCTCATGCTTTGAAATTGTCATGTACACCGAAGTTCCAGGCCCCGTCTTAACCTAAAAACAGTTGTAAATCACTGTGGAATTTTCATAGTGCTGAAGTTAAACAAATACGAGGAATAATGAAATGTCAAGAGGGTCTCAGAATTATTACCAACGGCCTTGAAGTCAAAACACCCTGCTCAAATGAGAGTTGTCATCTTGTCACTTCACCCTGTTTCACCTTAACTATCTAAATCTGTGGGTCTGCAAAACATAACCATTTAGTGATCTCAGGTCTCATTGCATTTCCAGCCTTGTCTTTCAGTTATGGCCTGGGCACTTAAGCCAATGAGATTAAAACTTAAATGACTTACTGTTTTGGGGGGTTTTTTAATTGGAGTATACAGTTGATTCACACTGTTGTGATAGTTTCTGGTGTATAGCAAAGTGAATCCGGTATACATATATCCATTCTTTTTAAGAATTCTTTTTCCTCACAGGTATTTACAGAGTATTGAGTAGAGTTCCCTGTGCTATATCTTAACTGGCTCTTGTTATGGTTGCAAAGAAAAGCTGAGTACTGCGTTGTGGCCACATGTAGTCACCCCTTTTCAAGTTTATTTGTTCAGTCCATCAGTTTGTTCTTGGTTCTTGAACACTTGATATCCGTCTTTCATTCATGCTTTAGTGTAAATAATTTCAATTGATTTGACACTAACACTGTATCTGAGTCTGGATTGATCTAAGATAAAATCAGACTTACCTAAAAGAAAGTACAAAAGGTATTTGCTGAAGGGTAGGTAATCTTGAAATCTGTTCGTTTCCCAGGAGACCACACAGTAGGACCTACCATGTAGCCAGAAGGATGTGGTAAGCGCATTGGGCAACTGAATAGTAAGGAGCAAGGCGCCTAAAAAACGTTTCTCCCTGGTAGTATTGCTGAATGAATTCAGTATTCCTGAAGCCTAAACTAGTTAGCAAGCAGCTTTTCCCAAAAACTAGGATCAGCCTGCGCTACCATCCTACTTTGAAAGACCTGGAATAATAGAACAAGGAGAGCAAAACAGGTTTATCTAGCAGTTCCTCACATGCAACAAATTTCATGTAAGAATATCATCTTCTATTCTATACTTGCAAAGAAAACTTGTTCCATAGAAAATGAGTAGCTTCCAATCTAGGTTGCAAACAGAAAACATGTACTAAAATATTTTTAGTATTATTCTGCCACCCTCTATGTTTCCTCGAAGATCCATCTTGGGCAGGGGTGGGGGTGAGGGAAATGGGGAGAAGACCGAGAAGTGAAGCACTTTGAGCTCCCCAAAGAGAGCTATTCTCATGCTTTGAAATGCTAATGATTAACAGGGTCCAAACTCCCCCAAAATGAGAAAGACCTTTATATTACAAGTCATATGTTTCTACAAGCTTCTCTACTTACCTTCATTGTGAAGAGACTTGGAATTGCCACCTGAGGCTATATTTTAGCCTTTTACTGTTTGTGTGTTATGTCATATTGTCTACTGGTTTTTAAAAGAGAAAAGGAGGTGGTAAGTTTTTTTTGTTTTCCTTATCCAATAGCTCATATCATACCATATCAACTGTTCTTAAAGTGTGGCCTGAAACTAAAACTTTTTCAATGAATCATGCAATCAAAACTATTTTCATAATAAGACATGATTTGTCTTTATTATACTCATTTTTTCACAAATCCACCATGGAGTTTTCCAGAGGCAACATGACATGTGATCATACCATCATTCTGATGGCTAATGGAATGTATGTCATATATTTTCTAGAATGTTCTTAAGTATTAGGTTTCTGAAATGTGTGAACATTTGAAATATCTACCCAACTCAGTGAAACAATATTTTCCAACTGAATAATGGATGATGTTACAAAATCACGAGTTAAAGATTCATTCAAAGTGCAGAACAGACTGATGAGCTTTAATGTAACAGAACAATAAGTTAATTGATATGTTTTCAGACCTCAGTTTATAATAAACCTTTAAGAAACTACTGTGGAGTTTTGGTGTAGTATCAAAGAATAACCATAATTATCTAGGAAATCTATTAAAATACTCCCTCACTTTTCCAATAGTGTATCTTATTCATACTTTTCTACCATAACATATTGCAACAAATTCAACCGTATTAAACCAGTCAAAAAAGAGATCTGTAGAAAGGTAAAACATGAACTCTCTAATAGTTTTTCTTTCATAAAGATAGTTTCTTTCATTTAAATATGTTAGTTTTAATATATGATAAAGTCATCTTAAATGAAAAAAGTAATTTTTTTGGCCATATGGAGTGGCTTGAGGGATCCTAGTTCTTTGACCAAGGATCCAGTCCAGGCCCTTGACAGTGAAAGTGTGGAGTCCTAAGCACTGTACTACCAGGGAATTCCCTAAATGAATATTTTTAAATTGCCTCCATTTTTATTTCTAATATCAATAGATATAACTCATATAAACTAAGGTTTTTTGTGGTGCTCAAAAAAAATTTTAAGTGTAAAGGGATCTTCAGATCAAAACCTTTGAGAAATGTTACACAAAATCATTAAAATTCCAGTTCTTCCATTCATGCTTCTGATGATACAAACAGTTCACAGACAGGTCATGCACTGTAATTCCAGAATCTTTCCTTGTAACTAAGAATTTCTGCAGTGTCTTTCAACATTGCTCCTCCATTAGAGAGATTGGATGTTTAATTTTCAATAGGGTTTTTCTCAGTCTTGAAAAACTTTACCTCTCTTTATTTCAGCCCACTATCCTTTATCGTAAAGAATATCAAGCTTAGTTTTGTTAGAAAAAAGCAAAGCCAAAACAATAAAACTTTTCAATTCAGTAGTAAAATCAAATATTGGCTAGTATCTCCTGAATATTTACTGTGTGTCAGGCTTTGTGCTAAGTGCTTTATATTTATTTTCTCATTTAATTCTCTCAACTGCAACTAAGAGGCTTCCCAAGGGGCACAATGGTAAAGAATCTACCTGCCAATGCAAGAGAATTGGGTTCAGTCCCTTGGCAGGGAAGATCCATGCAGTAGGAAATGGCAATCAGCTCCAGTACTCTTGCCTGGAAAATTCCATGGACAGAGAAGCATGGCAGGCTACAGTCCATGGGGTCTCAAAGAGTCCGACACAACTAAGCAGCTGAGCATGCACGCTTGCACCTGCATTTAAAAATAGGATGACCATAGTCCTCAGCCTGCCTGGAGTGGTCCTTGTTTGTGCCACTTGTACAAGCATAATTATTAATACTACCCCCCTTCCAATATGGGGCTTCCCTGGTGGCTTAGACGGTAAAGCACCTGCCTACAATGTGAGAGAACAGGGTTCGATCCTTGGGTCAGGAAGATCCTCTGGAGAAGGAAATGGCAACCCACTCCAGTACTCTCGTCTGGAAAATTCCATGGATGGAGGAGCCTGGTAGGCTACAGTCCATGATATCTCAAAGAGTCGGACACGACTGAGCAACTTCACTCACCCCAGAATATAAATTTTTCAAGTTGGGACATAAATTATCTGATCACCTTTCCCATAAAAAGTACTATCAGCCATTTACAAATTAGGAAACCAAGGCATAGAGAGATTGAGTGTCTTGCCCAAAGTATACTGCTAGTTAATGTGGATCTGGAATCCTAAAGAATAACGAGCTGTTCCACAATGATAGTGCTCCTGAGATTTATGTTGAACCCAGCTATAGGAACATATTCCAGAATAAAAGAAAATAACAAAATCTTATGATAAAATTTTAAGTTCAGTTTCAGTAGTAAAACACTAATGTGATACATGTATTCTTCCCACCCTCATCTTTTACACAGTTCATAGGCCCACAGTTTGCAGAAAAGCAATGCTGCTTTTGTGTGTGTGTCCACGCGTGTGTGTTAGAGGTGGTAGGGGAGCAGTTCTTGCTGGTTCGGTAAAGCTGAAGGATGCCTATTTATAAAACAGGAATGGTGGGTGAAACTAAGAGACTTTCCTGATAGGGATTCTCCCTGATCATAAGGAGAAAACACTATTTTTGATGGCTCTATAAGTGTGCCTGGCTTAAAACTACATCTGGCACTTCTTGCAGATGAAGGACGTGACCATACTATGCAGTCTTGGCAAATGAAATCTAAGTGGAAGTTGTTGGATGAGATTTCTGAGAATACTTTCTTAAAATGGAAGGCCAGTTTAGCTGATCTTGCCTTTTATTTTCCTTTACAACTGGATCTCAAATGCAATACTGGAGTTGAGCAACCACCTTGTAACTACAAAGGAACAAGCACATGTTAAGGATGGCTGAGTTAAGGAAAGAGAGAAAGACCTGGCTCCCTGAGAACATTTTCAGTTCAGTTCAGTTGCTCAATTATGTCCAACTCATTGCAACCGTATGGACTACAGCACACCAGGCTTCCCTGTCCACTCATATCCATTGAGTCAGTGATGCCATCCAACCATCTCATCCTCTGTCGTCCCCTTTTCCTCCTGCCCTCAATTTTTCCCAGCATCAGGGTCTTTTTCAATGAGTTAGTTCTTTGCATGAAGTGGCCACAATATTGCAGCTTCAGCATCAGTCCTTCCAATGAATATTCAGAATTGATTTCCTTATGATTGACTGGTTTGATTTCCTTGCAGTCCAAGGGACTCTCAAGAGTCTTCTCCAACATCACAATTCAAAAGCATCACTTCTTTGGTGCTCAGTTTTCTTTATGGTCCAATTACACCCCTACATGACTACTGGAAAAACCATAGCTTTGACTAAATGGGCCTTTGTTGGCAAGGTAATATCTCTGCTTTTTAATATGCTGTCTAGGTTTCTCATAGCTTTTCTTCCAAGGAGCAAGTGTCTTTTAATTTTATGGCTGCAGTCACCATCTGCTGTGATTTTGGATCCCAAGAAAATAACGTCTGTCACTGTTTCCATTGTTTCCCCATCTATTTGCCATGAAGTGATGGGACCAGAGCCATGATCTTAGCTTTTGGAATGTTGAGATTTAAACCAGCTTTTTCACTCTCCTCTTTCACGTTCATCTAGAGGCTCTCATTCCTCTTTTCTTTCTGCCATAAGGGTGGTGTCATCTGCATATCTGAGGTTATTGATATTTGTCCTGGCAATCTTGATTCCAGCTTGTGCTTCATCCAGCCTGGCATTTCACATGATGTATTCTGCATATAGGTTAAATAAGCAGGGTGACAATATATAGCCTTGACATACTCCTTTCCCGATTTGGAACCAGTCTGTCGTTCCTTATCAAGTTTTACCTGTTGCTTCTTGACCTGCATACAGATTTCTCAGGAGGCAGGTAAGGTGGTCTGGTATTCCCATCTCTTAAAAAATTTACTGTAGTTTGTTGTGATCCACACAAAGGCTTTGGCATAGTCAATAAAGCAGAAGTAGATGTTTTTCTGGAACTCTCTTGCTTTTTCAATGATCCAACAGATGTTGGCAATTTGATCTCTGGTTCCTCTGCCTTTTCTAAATCCAGCTTGAACATCTGGAAGTTCACAGTTCACATACTGTTGAAGCCTGGCTTAAAGAATTTTGAGCATTATTTTACTAGTGTGTGATATGAGTGCAATTGTGCAGTAGTTTGAGCATTCTTTGTCTTTGCCTTTCTTTGGGATTAGAATGAAAACTGACCTTTTCCAGTCCTGTGGCCACTGCTGAGGTTTCCAAATTTGCTGGCATATTGAGTGCAGCACTTTCACAGCATCATCTTTTAGGATATGAAATAGCTCCAGTAGAATTCCATCACCTCCACTAACTTTGTTCGTAGTGATGCTTCCTAAGGCCCACTTGAGTTCACATTCCAGGATGTCTGGCTCTAGGTGAATGATCACACCATCGTGGTTATCTGGATCATGAAGATCTTTTTTGTATCATTCTGTGTATTTTTGCCACCTCTTAGCATCTTCTGCTTCTGTTAGGTCCATACCATTTCTGTCCTTTATTGAACCCATCTTTGCATGAAATGTTCCTTGGTGTCTCTAATTTTCTTGAAGAGATCTCTGGTCTTTTTCATTCTATTGTTTTCCTTATTTCTTTGCATTGATTGCCGAGGAAGGCTTTCTTATCTCTCCTTGCTAGTCTTTGGAACTCTGCATTCAAATGGGTATGTCTTTTTCTCCTTTGCCTTTAGCTTCTCTTCTTTTCTCAGCTATTTGTAAGGCCTCCTCAGACAACCATTTTGCCTTTTTGCATTTCTTTTTCTTGGGGATGGTCTTGATCACTGCCTACAGTACAATGTCACGAACCTTCATCCATAGTTCTTCAGGCACTCTATCTGTCAGATCTAATCCCTAAATCTGTTTGTCACTTCCACTATATAATCATAAGAGATTTGATTTAGGTCGTATTGAATGGTCTAGTGGTTTTCCCTACTTTCTTCAATTTAAGTCTGAATTTGGCAATAAGGAGTTCATGATCTGAGTCACCATCAGCTCCTGGTCTTGTTTTTGCTGACTGTGTATAGTTTCTCCATCTTTGGCTGCAAAGAATATAATCAATCTGATTTTGGTATTGACCATCTGGTGATGTCCATGTGTAGAGTCTTCTCTTGTGTTTTTGAAAGAGAGTGTTTACTATAACCAGTGCATTCTCTTGGCAAAACTCTATTAGCCTTTCACCTGCTTCATTCTGTACTGCAAGGCCAAAGTTTCCTGTTCTCCTGGTATCTCTTGACTTCCTACTTTTGGATCTGCCAAATCAACCCTGGACCAATAAAGACATAAAACTGGTAATATGATTATGCCACTATTTTTTTCAATTTCATTACAGATAAACTAAATTCCTAAATATTACAAGGGCCTCCCTGGTGGCTCAGATCATAAAGAATCTGGCTGCAGTGCAGGAGACCCCAGTTTGATCCCTGGGTCACAACGATGCCCTTGAGAAGGTAATGGCAAGCCACTCCAGTATTCTTGCCTGGAGAATTCCATGGACAGAGGAGCCTGGTGGGCTACAGTCCATGGGGTCGCACAGAGTCAGACACGACAGCACACACACACATAAATATTACAATGTGAACCCCATGCTCCCATTCCACTTCAGTGATGGGTATCATTAATGACAGCATTCTTTCCTGCTCATCCTAAACATAGCCTCAGAATCCATCTCAACATAAGTGTCTAAAACCCACATCACCCAGCAGCTCAGGCTTGAGAGGCATGTGGGCCAAGTGTGCTTCTGCAACTAAGTGTGGTTCACCAGAAAGGCAAATAAATGATTGTGCAGTGCTTATTCCCAACGAGAGAATTTTGAGGCTACGGTGTCTCCTTTCTTTGAGAGACCAGCATCTTTTTCTCTGGCCTTAGGGACGGATTTTTGGCACCCCAGACTATGGGGACCCTCACTTGACTATTCTGTACCTTTCAGTCTCTTTCTGTGAGAGTAAAGCCTTTCCTTCATGTCTATTACCATTCTGGGCTTTCCCATACCTTCAAATTGAGGTGCCTTCCCAGGAATGGAAGTCAAAGGAAAGGAAAGAGTTAGGGGGACACTTTGGAGTCTCTACCAGGGTTTTTAGGATTAAGTTCTCATTCACTCTGAAAGGAACTGGCAACACAGAGGGTGTGGGCACAGGGAGTTTTGGGGAACTGGCTGGAGGGAAGGTGAAGTTCAGTGATGCTCCTGATTATAATCCCCACATCATTCATCACTTTGTTCTTAAATAAAGCATGGGACATAGACATACACAAAGCAATATATACCAGAATAAAAGAAAATATAACACAGGACTTCCTTTGTGGTCCAGTGTTAAGACCTCCTGCTTCTACTGCAGGGGCACAGGTTTCATCCATGGTCAAGAACTAAGAGCCTGCTGCATGCTGTGTGGCAAAGCCAAAAAAAATTTTTACAAAGAAAGAAAAGAAAATACAACACGAAATTTGCAATAAATCTTAAGGTCAGTTTCACTAGTGAAACTCTGGAGCAATGTGTCACTCCCAAGCTCATCTTTCAAACAGTTTCAGAAGCCTATAACCTCTGAATCAGAAATGATACCAGTAATGAAATTATTTTTCATGCTTGTTCTGAAGCAATTTTTCCTATTTGGAGCATTGCTTGGTCAAAAAATTCAGGATTCATACCCTGACACAAAACTACACATGTTAGTTATGGTGTATTAGTTATGCCTCAGTTATAGAGACAGATGAATACATTGAATTATGTCAAGATTTAGAGGATATGTAGTTTACTGGAATCAATATTTTGTTAATGTTTAATTTCACAAGAATACTTATGTACTCTTCAGTTCAGTTCAGTTCAGTCACTCAGTCGTGTCTGACTCTTTGAGACCCCATGAATCGCAGCACACCAGGCCTCCCTGTCCATCACCAACTCCCGGTGTTTACCCAAACTCACGTCCATCGAGTCGGTGATGCCATCCAGCCATCTCATCCTCTGTCATCCCCTGCTCCTACTGCGCCCAATCCCTCCCAGCATCAAAATCTTTTCCAATGAGTCAACTCTTCACATGAGGTGGCCAAAGTACTGGAGTTTCAGCTTTAGCATCATTCCTTCCAAAGAACACCCAGGACTGAGTGGTCCTTTAGAATGGACTGGTTGGTCCTTGCAGTCCAAGGGACTCTCAAGAGTCTTCTCCAACACCACAGTTCAAAAGCATCAATTCTTCAGCGCTCAGCTTTCTTCACAATCCAACTCTCATATCCATACATGACTACTGGAAAAACCATAGCTTTGGCTAGATGGACCTTTGTTGGCAACGTAATATCTCTGCTTTTTAACATGCTATCTAGGTTGGTCATAACTTTTCTTCCAAGGAGTAAGCGTCTTTTAATTTCTTGGCTATAATCACCATCTGCAGTGATTTTGGAGCCCCCAAAAATAAAGTCTGACACTATTTCCACTGTTTCCTCATCTATTTGCCATGAAGTGATGGACCAGATGCCATGATCTTAGTTTTCTGAATGTTTCTCTCCTCTTTCACTTTCATCAAGAGGCTTTTTAGTTCCTCTTCACTTTCTGCCATAAGGGTGATGTCATCTGCATGTCTGAGGTTATTGATATTTCTCCCAGCAATCTTGATTCCAGCTTGTGCTTCTTCCAGCCCAGTGTTTCTCATGATGTACTTCGCATAGAAGTTAAATAAGCAGGGTGACAATATACAGCCTTGATGTACTCCTTTTCCTATTTGGAACCAGTCTATTGTTCCATGTCCAGTTCTAACTGTTGCTTCTGATCTGCATATAGGTTTCTCAAGAGGCAGGTCAGGTGGTCTGGTATTCCCATCTCTTTCAGAATTTTCCACAGTTTATTGTGATCCACACAGTCAAAGGTTTTGGCATAGTCAATAAAGCAGAAATAGATGTTTTTCTGGAACTCTCTTGCTTTTCCCATGATCCAGCGGATGTTGGCAATTTGATCTCTGGTTCTTTTGCCTTTTCTAAAACCAGCTTGAACATCTGGGAGTTCACAGTTCACGTATTGCTGAAGCCTGGCTTGGAGAATTTTGAGCATTACTTTACTAGCATGTGAGATGAGTGCAATTGTGCAGTAGTTTGAGCATTCTTTGGCATTGCCTTTCTTTAGGAGATAGATATTCAGAAATATTTGGAAGTATGACTATAGAACAATACTTTAAATTTCTAATTACATCTACTAAGACTTGACAGAAAAAGCATAAACAAGTAAGTCATTTATGTAGTGTTCAAAGTTCTCATTAATAAGGTCATTATAGCCTTAAAATCGGAGAAGGCAATGGCATCCCACTCCAGTACTCTTGCCTGGAAGCTCCCATGGACGGAGGAGCCTGTAGGCTGCAGTCCATGGGGTCGCTGAGTCAGACATGACTGAGCGACTTCACTTTCACTTTTCACTTTCATGCACTGGAGAAGGAAATGGCAACCCACTCCAGTGTTCTTGCCTGGAGAATCCCAGGGATGGTGGAGCCCAGTGGGCTGCCATCTGTGGGGTCGCACAGAGTCGGACACGACTGAAGCGACTTAGCAGCAGCAGCAGCAGCAGCAGCCTTAAAATACACTATTGGTGATATAGATCAAAGGAAATAAATTCTACTAGAACTTTTTAACTGACCACGTGAATCTTATTTTGTGTTCATAGTACTGCAATAAAATTATTAGAATCTAATAAAAATATTATGGTCAATTGATTCATCCTTATATTTATGATCAGATGATTTTCAACAAGGATGCCAAGATAATTTGATGGGGAAGAATAGTCCATTCAACAAATGGTTATGATGAAGATGATTATTGTTGATTGATGAAAACAACTGTTCAGCCCTTCTCCATTTCCCTTTTCCCCATTATCAGAATATAAATAATAGCAACAAAAAAAAATGTTGCTTGAACAACTTGATAGCCACATGCAAAAGAATGAAGCTGACCCTAGCCTCATGCAATATACAGAAATTAGCTCAGAATGGATCAGAGACCTAATATAAGAGCTAAAATAAAAAACTCTGAGAAGTAAACATAGTGTTAGTCACTCAGTCATGTCCGACTCTTTGCGACCCCGAGGACTGTAGCCTGCCAGGCTCCTCTGTCCATGAGATTTCCCAGGCAAGGATACTGGAGTGGGTTGCCATTTCCTTCTCCAAGGGATCTTCCCAACCCAGGGATCAAACCCGGGTCACCTGCACTGCAGGGAGATTCTTTACCAAGTGAGCTACAAGGGAAGCCCCTGTATTTCTTTGAGCCCCTTATTTTGGAGGGGGTAGCAAGAATACTGGAGTGGATTGCCATTCCCTTCTCCAGGAGATCTTTTCAACCTAGGAATTGAACCCGGGTCTCCCACACTGTAGGCAGACGCTTTACCGTCTGAGCCACCAGGTAAGTAAATATAGGACTAAATATTTGCAACCTTGGGTTACATAAAACCTCAGATGAGACATCAAAAGCACAAATGACAAAAGGAAAAACAGATGAATTGGACATATCAAAATTAAAAAGCTTGTGTTGCTTCAAATGGCACCATCAAGAAAATTAAAAAGACAGCACATGTATCTTTAGAAATTATTTATACAGTAAGGGATTTGTATGTAGGATATGTAAAGAACTTCTGCAACTCAATAATGGATAGATAAATAGCCCAATTTAAAAATGGTTAAAGGATCTGAATAGATCTTTCTCAAAAGAAGACATACAAATTGCTACAAAAGAAAGTTGAAATAATGCTCAATAACATTTAGCCATTAAGGACATTTGGGCTTTCCAAGTGGCTCAGTAGTAAAGAATCTGCCTGCCAGGAAGGTGCTGAGGGTTCTATCCGTGTGTCAGGAAGATCTCCTGGAGAAGGAAATGGCAACCCAATCCAGTGTTCTTGCCTGGGAAATCCCGTGGACAGAGAAGACTGGCAGGCTACAGTTCGTGGGGTCGCAAAGAGTCAAACACAACTTAGCAACTAAACAAACAGCAAAAAAAAAAATTAAGGAAATTCATATAAAAAAAACACAATGAGATACCACTTTAAAACACCAGGATGGGCACTCTTTCCTCCCTGCTTCCAAGAAAAGAAGGAACAATGGTCATGCCAGAAAGGGCCACGGCTACATGCAGCCTGTTCACTGCACTAACTGTGCCTGATGCGTGCCTGAGGATAGGCCGGTAAGAAGTTAGTCATTCTGAACATCTTAGAGGCCGCAACTGTCAGGGACACTTCTGAAGCGAGTGTTTTCAACACCTGTGTGCGTGCCAAGCTGTATGTGAAACTACATTACTGTGTGAGTTGTGCCATTCACAGCAAGGTAGTTAGGAATCCTGGGGAAGCCAGAAAGGACTCCCCACCTCAATACAGACTTGCGCATGCTGCCCCAGGTCCTCCACCACAGCCCTTGTAAAGAGGCAAGTCCTTACAGACTGAAGAAATACTGTCTGAAAAGACAATAAAATGGAAAATATACTATGAGAAAAACAAAACAGGGTGGCTATAATCAATAAGTTTTGGAAAACAGCACCAAACCGCAATATACTGAGACTTCTGCTTAAAACTCTTCAGTTGCTTGCAACTGCATCCCAACTGCGTCTAGGAAAAAGTGCTAACACCATCAGAGGTTCACATTACTCTGAATGATTCGAGTCCCACTTATAGTTCCAGACTTATCTGCTCAAACTCTGCACTTTAGTCATCTGGAGCTTCTCTTCAGTTCTTTGAAAGTCCTGTCCATCTCTCAATGCTGGGCCTTCACACGGGCTGGTCGCACTATGTAAAACACTTAACCCC
>SJYT01084034.1:49216-71400 GCA_006410635.1 Cephalophus harveyi | reverse complement strand
CATTTGAACTTTTCTCTGACACCCCCCCACCAGTATCATCACTAAGGTTGGAATAAATTTTCCTTTTTTTGTATTCCCAATGAATAATGTCCTTCATCAAGCATGTACTACAGTCTTCTCTTTCCTGGCCTGTATCCTTCAATAGACTGTAGGTTGTAGCACAATAGAAACAATGTCTATTCATCATCATATCAAGCCTCCCACAGTATTTGTTGCCTGAGGCATGTAGGATCTTAGCTCCCTGATCAGGGATCACACCCACACCTCCTGTCACTGGAAGATGAAGTCTTAACCCCTGGACCAGCAGGGAAATCCCTAAAGAATGGATTGATTTTGTTGATTCATCAATTAAAATACTTCTGTTGAAAGTAACAGCTACTATAACAATCTTAAAGGAATTTATTGGAAGGGTAAAAAGGGCTCATGAATTGACAAGAAATTGTAATACCAGTCTTGAAAAATGGGTGAAGAGTTGGGTAACTCCAGCAGCCAAGAAGCTGGAAAATGTTAGCAACGAATAGCCCAGTAGACTGAGAGGGACACAGTCACCTTTTTTAATACGACCCTGTTGCTGCCTCTTTAGGATTCCACCTCAAATTCTCTTGGAGATAATTTCCCCACTGCTGGGAATTGCCCCTTCATCTCTGTGTCACTTGATCAAGATTTACATTTCTGGAAAAGCGATCATTGGCTAATGATCATGTGCCATGCTCAGGCTGCTCAAGATGAGGAATATCAGGTCAGGGCCTGTCACACGTCCAGAGAGGGAATGAGGGCATGCCTCTCACTAGGACAGTGGGGAATTCCCTCACACAGGAAGAAGGGTTGGATACAGTGAAGCTAAGAAAGTACAGCTGTCTGCTACAGCTGTCTAGAACTAAAGCAAAATATGTGTTTCCACACAGAATAGTTTGTTTTGGTGCCATGTGTGTATTTAGGGCCTCTAGAGTGGCTTAGAAAGTAATAAAAACACATGAATTGAGTGTGATGTTTTTAGAGAAACATAATCTTTATCCTGTAGTCAAGTGGAATATTCAGTAATTCAGATATGGTTATGCAAAAAGTTTTACTTAATGAAGTGCTCAGTTAAGGATAGAAAAAGAAATTACAAAATAAACATTTAAAACATCAACTGAAAAGCACTTAAAGTACTTTTAGTTGCAGCAGGCGAAAGTTATACGGGACTCCCATCTCAATTACAGCACAGAATTCTACCTTTCTCTGAAAATAGCAATCAACCTAGAAATCCAAAAGGCTTTGAAAATCACTCAATAAATTTTTAAATGTCTGTAGGAGTCTTGGGGAAACCTGTGGTAATTAATGTTTGTCAAGAATGCAACAGGAATTCAGGGTCATAGAGACAAGATGAAGGGTTTTTCTCAGATATGGAAGAAATAAAGCATCTAAGAAAAAAAAATGTCTAGTGTAAAACCTGAAAAAGCAGGAGTGAAAAAGAAATATGCATCCACACAAAACCCTGCACATCAATGTTTATGCAGCTTTATTCATAATTCTCAAAATTTCGAAGCAACCAAGATGCCCTTCAATAAGTAAGTGGATTAACTATGGTACACACTGACAATGGAATATTACTCAGCAATAAAAAAGAATTGAATTACCAAGTCACACACACACACAGAAAAAAAAAAAACATGTAGGAAACTTAGGTATGTATTGCAAAGTGAAATAAATCAATTTGAAAAGGCTCACAATATTTATTTCAACTATATGACATTCTGGAAAAGGCAAAACCAGAAACAGTAAAAAGATTAGGGGTTCAGAGAAAGGGAGGGATTCATAGGTGGAGCAAAAAGATATTTTTAAGGAAGTGAAATTTGTTTTATATGATATTGTAAAGGTGGATACCTATCATTATACATTGGTCAAAATCCATAGAATGTATAACAAGAAGAGTGAACCCTAATAAAAACTTTAGTTGGATTTTAGTTAATAAAAATGTATCAATATTGGCTCATTAATTGTAACAAATGTACTGCACTAATATAAGATGTTAATAGAAGAAACTGGGTATATATGAGAACTTTCAGCTCAAGTTTCCTACAACTGCTTTTTATTTATTTTTTAAAAGTATATTAATTTTTTCAAGACTGATGCATGTACAATTATAATTTTGAAATACTATAAACTTCTTAGCTGCATTTATCATAGTATCTACCAAATTAATAAACACTGGTATTTTCTTCATAAGTGGTAGGTGAAATACTCACTAAGGAATAAAATGAAGTAGATGGACATAAATACACAAGTAACTCTTCACTGACTATACATTAGCCAACCTCCAAGATGATCCCCAGTGATCTTCATGACCTTTTATTGTTTTAAGCCCCTAAATTTTGTGGTATTTTTTATGCAGTAATAGACACGACTGAGCAACTTCCCTTTCACTTTTCACTTTCATGCATTGGAGAAGGAAATGGCAACCCACTCCAGTGTTCTTGCCTGGAGAATCCCAGGGATGGGGGAGCCTCGTGGGCTGCCGTCTATGGGGTCGCACAGAGTCGGACACGACTGAAGCGACTTAGCAGCAGCAGCAGCAGACAATGGATACACTGACTGTCAATGAGGATTCAATCAATGGATGCACATCAAGAAGTAAAAGTCTTGAGGATAAATGAACAACTTTGGATTTACCAGACTTTGGAGAGGTTTTGACTTGGGTATAGGAAGTTTACAGAAGGGAGGAATCATTCTGTAATGATTTCAAGGTCTATAGGGAACCAACCACTCTTGCCAACTCCCTGAAACACAAAACACATAAATGTTGGCAGTTAGGTGGTTACTCCTGGGTGGGTGGTGGTGTGTAATACATATATAACATATATAGTATATTATATATTATACTACATATAGTATATAAGTATTTTATATAATAGTATATTATAAAAAATAGTATATTGTATATATATTACATATATAGTGACAAATGTATAATGCATATTAAGCACCATACAAAATAAAACAAAAAGAGTTATTTGCAAAAACACAAGTTTCCTCCTACCTCTTTGAAATCAGACTCTACCTTCACCAGTCCCAGGCAACTAGCTATACATTAATTTTCATGTTGTAGAATTTCTGATGAATTGAATCATACATAGGGTATGTGGTTTTCTCTTGCTTAGCATAATGTTTTTGAGATTCCTCAAGTTGTAGCTTGTATCAGTATCAATGTATCAGCTTGTATTCATTTCATTTTCTTGCTGAGCAGTACTCCCTTGTCTGGATATACCGCAGGTCACCTGTGGTTGGACATTCCAGTTGTTTGCAGTTTGGGCCTACTATGAATAAGACTGCTATAAGGCTCATGAACAAGTCTTCCCTCAAACTGTAAAGAGTCTGCCTGCAGCGTGGGAGACCTGGGTTCAATCCCTGGGTCGGGAAGATCCCCTGGAGAAGGAAACGGCAACCTACTCCAGTATTGTTGCCTGGAGAATTCCAAGGATGAAGAAGCCTGGCAGGCTACAGTCACTGGGGTCTCAAAGAGTTGGACATGACTGAGCAACTAACACACACACATACAAGGTTCATGTAGCCACCACTAAAGTATCATACAAAATAGTGTTGCTGTCTTAAAAAGATCCCCTGTGCTTCACCCTATTCAACCATTTCTTGCTCCCCTTAAACCTCTGGCAATTGCTGCAGTTTTACTTTTCCAGATTATAATTGAAATTATACAGTATTTAGTCTTTTCAGACAGGCACCTTTCACTTAGCAATATGCATTTAAAATTGATCTGCATCTTTTCATGACTCAGTAGCTCTTTTCATCACTGAAAAATATTCCACTGCACAGATGTACCACAGTTTGGTTGTCCTTTCACCTATTGAAGGATATCTTGATTGTTCCCAGTTTGGGTTGATTATGAACAAAGCTAATGATACAGTCATTTGTATCATCATTTGTGTGCAGCTAATGATACAGTCATTTGTATCATCATTTGTGTATCATCATTTTGTGCAGTCATTTGTATCATCATTTGTAGACATAAAATTTCAGTTCAGTTGGGTAAATACTTGGAAGTGCAACTGCTGAATCATATGGTAAGATTATGTTTAGACTATTTTTAACTTTGTAAGAAACTGCCACAGTGTACCATTATCCATTCCCATTAGTAATAAATGAGAGTTCCCATTCTCAACATCCTCTCCAGCAACACATCTGACAATAGATATGTAGTGGTATCTCGTTGTTTTATTATCTATTTATTTTTGGCTATGCTGGGTCTTCAGTGCTGTGCGGGCTTTTCTGTTGTAGTGACAAGCAGGGGCTTCCTCTCTAGTTGCGGTGCTCAGGCTTCACATTGCAGTGGGATATCTTGTACAGCACGGGTTCTAGGTACTCAGCAGCACAGGGGCTCAGGAGTTATGGCTCCCGGGCTCTAGAGTACAGGCTCAATAGTTGTGGCGCGCAGGCCTAGCTGTTCTGTGGCATGTGGGATCTTCCTGGATTGGGGATCAAACCCATGTCTCCTGCATTGACAGATTCTTTACTACTGAGCCCCTAAGGAAGCCCTCGTTGAGGTTTTAATTTGGAGTTCCCTAATGACAAATGCCAGGGAGCATCTTTCATATGCTTATCTGATATGTGCGTATCTTCTTTGATGTGTTCTTTTTATATCTGTTCCCCATTTTTGAAAATTGGATTGTTTTCTTATTGTTGAGCTGTAAGATTCTTAGTGTATTGGTGATACAAATCCTTTATCAATTATGAATTTTGTAAATATTTTTTGCCTGTCTGAGTCTGGTCTTTTGGTCTTGTTTAGTCACTTAAATATTTAATATTTCACTTAAATATTTACAAAAACAATATTTTGTAATTTTTTTTTTTTTTTTTGTCCAAGTCTGGTCTTTTGATTCTCTTTCACAGAACAGACGTATTTAATTTTTATAAAGGACAACTTATGAAGTTTTTCTTTTAGGGATCATGCTTTTGTTGTATATAAACATTTATCACCAAACGTAAGGTCACTATATTTTCTCATTTGTTGTCACTAGAAATTTTGTAGCTTTGTATTTTAAAGCTAGGTCCATGACCCATTTTTAGTTAATTTTTTATGAAAGGTGTGCAAAAGTGTTTTTTTTAAATATTCCATTTTCTTTCAGTTCATTGCTAGTATTTAGAAATAGTTAGTATCCCTTAATGATAATTTTGTGTCCTTCAGATAATTTATTTCATCTGACTTGTGGAATGTATTGGCATAAAGTTCTTCAAAATTTTACTTTACATCTTTCAATCTCTCCTCTTTCAACCCTGTTATTTTAAATTTATGCTATCTCTTTTCATTTTTTTATCTTTTTAGCTAGTAGCTTGTCACTTTTGTTCATCTTTTACAGAGTTAACTTTTAGCTTTTCATTTTTGTTTCTCCACTTTCTATTTCATTGACTTCTACTTTTATCTTTACTAGTTCTTTCCTCCAGCTTACTTTGGGTTTAATTTACTCTTTACTAGCTTCGTAAAGACAAAGCAAGATGATTGATTTTAGATCTTATTTTTTTCTTCACAGAATTTTTTAAATTGAAGAATAGCTGGTATACAATGTTGTGTTAGTTTCAGGTGTACAACAAAGTGGTTCAGTTATTCAATATCTTTTTTTAAACAAATGTACAGATTATGCAGGTAATTAGGCTCTGAGCATATATCTTTTGGGCTTCCCAGCTGGTGCAGGGGTAAAGAATCCGCTTGAGAAGCAGGAGACCTGGGTTCGATCCCGGGGTTGGGAAGATCCCCTGGAGAAGGAAACAGCAACCCACTCTAGTATTCTTGCCTGGGAAATCCCATGGACGGAGGAGCCTGGCAAGTCTACAGTCCATGGAGTTGCAAAAAGTCAGACATGACTTAGCAACTAAACAACAATATGTATCTTTTGATTACTAGCTTCTAATTTAATTCCATGGTGGTCAAATAACATGCTCACTATGATTTCCATATACATAAATTTATCCAACCTTATCTTGTGGTTCAATATATGGCCTATTTTACTGATTAGTCAGCTTCAGTTCAGTTCAGTTCAGTCGCTCAGTCGTGTCCGATTCTTTGCAACCCCATGAACTGCAGTACGCCAGGCCTCCCTATCCATCACCAACTCCCGGAGTTCACTCAGACTCATGTCCATTGAGTCGGTGATGCCATCCAGCCACCTCATCCTCTGTCATCCCCTTCTCCTACTGCCCCCAATCCCTCCCAGCATCAGAGTCTTTTCCAATGAATCAACTCTTCGCATGAGGTGGCCAAAGTTTTGGAGTTGCAGCTTTAGCATCATTCCTTCCAAAGAACACCCAGGACTGATCTCCTTTAGAATGGACTGGTTGGATCTCCTTACAGTCCAAGGGACTCTCAAGAGTCTTCTCCAACACCACAGTTCAAAAGCATCAATTCTTTGGCACTCAGCCTTCTCCACAGTCCAACTCTCATATCTATACATGACTACTGGAAAAACCATAGCCTAAGCTTAAAAAATATGTATGCTTCTGTTGTTGAGGGTAGTGTTCTTTAATAAGAAAAAAATGTTCTATAAGTGACAATAGGTCAGTTAAATTTTCCTGTAGTTCTACATTCTTACATATCTGCTACTTAATCTATCAGTTACTGAGGTGAGTGAAATCTACTGCAATTGTGGATTTTTCATTTCTTTTTTAATTCTACCAACTTTTGCTTCATGTATTTTGAAATGCTGTTTTTAATTGCATACACATTGAGAAATTATATCTTCCTGATGAGTTTAACCCCACTCTTTTTTGTCATACTGCGTTTTTCTCCTGGCTAGTGAGGCTATATTTTCACCTTCTCTTCTCTAGCAATTTTGACTAGAAGTTGAGTATTTTGAATGTTATGGTTTTGAATATTTTGATTTTTTAAAAAAACATTTATCTGTTTATGTGGCTGTACTGGAACTTAGTTGCAACATGGGGGATCTAGTTCCCTGACCAGGTATCAAGCCGGGGCTCTTTGCATTGGGAGCGCAGAGTCTTAGCCACAAGACCACCAGGGAAGTCCCTTAAATATTTGGACAGTTTTGTCTCATTTAATGAGTATTAAATTGCTTGTCAGGCAATTTAGTTACTTGGGGATCAGCTTGATCATGTCAAGACCTACTTTGTAAGCTTTGTTAAGGTAGATTTAAAGTAACTTTTATTGTAATGCTTATTTAAACCCATCTAATAAGGCATAATGCTTTTGGTTCTCTATTGAATGCCCCAGGTTTTTTTTTGTAATATGTTTTCTTCACTCTAGTTAGTAGGAGATCAATTGTCTCTTAGCCCTGTGTGAGCTCTAAGATTTGTTTAGCTCATAGCTCCTAGTTTTTGTTCTTTACCCAGCCTTGTATAGTTTCATTTTACATACGTTTAGATGATTATTCTGCCAAATAATCAAGGAAATCCCTAGGCAGAGTTTCTGATCTCCTTCTTTACATATCTCCCTTCTCTTTGGTGTTTCACCACACAAACTGCAGCCACCTCAGTCTTCCAACTCCTTATTTCTGGATTCCTGGCTTATCAACACAGTGAGATCTCCCAGTGATGTATCGATTTCTCCTCCTGATACTATTGTCCAAAAGTTGCCCCCAAAGAGAATGCTGCCACAATCAAAAGGTGTACCTTATTGGTTTCCTTTCTGAAAGAAAGGCTGAAAATAAATGGCTTTGTATATTTATTTCAAATGTTTTGTCCAGTTTTCTAGTTATTCATAGCAGATGGCAAGCCCCATACCAGTAACCCCATCATGAGTGGAAGCAGAAGTCTATTGCCTCATTTTAAATAAGAATAGAGACCTCCCTAATGGTCCAATGGTTAAGACTCCACACTTCCAGCGCAGGGGATGCAGGTTCAGCCCCTGATCGGGCAACTAAGATCCTACATGCCATGTGGCCAAAAAAATAAAATAAATAAATGTGAATGAATCAGCAGACATCTGAGGGCAATAGAACATAAGGTATACTTCACATTTTAGAATGTCATATGAATGCTATAACATTGACTATACATGTATAAGGTGAAAGTGTTAGTCGTGTCCAACTCTTTTGCAACCCCATGGGCTGTAGACCACCAGGTTCCTCTGTCCATGGGGTTTTTCAGGCAAGAAAACTGGAGTGGGTTGCCATTTCCTTCTCCAGGGGATCTTCTGGAACCCAGGTCTCCTGCATGGCAGGCAGATTCTTTACCATCTAAGCCACAGTGAAGTAACTTTGTAAGGGTTGCTGTAATGAAGTACCACAAACTGCTGACTTAAAACAACAAAAATTTTATTTTATTTATTTATTTTTTGGCCATATGCGCAGCATGCGGGATCTTAGTTCCCCGACCAGGGATTGAACCCATGCCCCCTGCATTCAGAGCACAGAGTCTTAACCCCTGATCTTCCAGGGAAGTCCTCAGCAGGAATTTTTTTGTCACACAGTTCTGAAGGCTAGAAATCCAAGATCTAGGTGCCAGCAGGGTTGGTTCATCCTAAGGGCTGTGAGGGACAATCTTTTCCATGTCTCTCCCTTAGCTTCTGGAGGTTTACCGGCAATCTGTGGCATTCCTTGGTTTTGCTGCATCACCCCAAACTCTGCCTTTCTCTTGATGTGGCATTCTCCTTGTATGTACATCTGACTCCAAATTTCCCCCCTTTTAAGAACATCATTCATGTTGGATTAGGGACCCACCCTACTTTGGTATGATCTCATCTTAACTAATTATATCTGCAATCACCCTATTTCCATATAAGGCCACATTCTGAGGTACTAGGGATTTGGACTTCAGCATAAGAATTTTAGTGGGGTCGGGGGACACGATTCAACCCATAGCAATAATTAAGATGCTGCTACCAGAAATATGTGAGGTAGAAAGGGAACAGAAGAGACGGGAGAAAATGTGGAAAAAACTAATATCCTGGTATCACAGAACAGGAAGGTAGCAGTGAGATGTTGACAAAAGTTTATAAAACATGAAATAGGAGTTTTGGTATATTATTTAAAAGTTATAAAGATAGCCAATACCATGATTAGCAAACTAAGCAAGAAGAAAAGCAAGCAACTTAAATGAGAAACAGGGTTAGGGTTTTGGTGCTTGTGTTTACCTGGAAGATGTGCAGAGTACTTTGGCTGGCTAATCAGTGCTTGCCCCATCTGAAGAATAAAGCCAATCAATTAGATTTGGTCAATTCATGGGAAAGGGGCCATATTTGCCATGTATGGGGTTAGTGTCCCCCTAAAGTTCATGTCCACCTAGAATCTCAGAGAGATGTTATTTGGAAAAAGTGTCTTTGCAAATGTAATTCGTAAAGTTGTACTGGATTATGGTAAGCCCTAAATCAAATGACTGATGTTCTTACAAGAAGGGGAGGTTTGAACTAAGAGACAGGACACATGGAGGGAAGAAGTCCGCATGAAGACACAGAAAGAAATGTGAGTGATACAGCTACCAACCAAGGAATGTCAGGAATTGCTGGGAACCACCGGATGCTCAGAAGAGGCAAGAATGGATTCTTCCTTAGAGCTTTCAGGAGCATGGCCTGCTAACACCCTGCTTCCAGACTTCGAGCCTCTAGGACAGTGAGTGTCCGTTTAAGTTTTGTGCTTCCTGGTTCATGGTGATTTCTTAAGGCAGCCCTAGGAAATTAAAATGTGCCCCCCTCTGACTTTTTCAGGAGGCTAAACATTTGGAATTTTTAAATGTCACATCTTACAATTTTTGTTTGTTTTTGAACTCATTGCTATTCAAATCAAATACTTCTATGGTCAAATCTAGCCTCCAGCCATCCTCTTGCAAGCTCTGCAATAGAGAAACTAAATACAGTGTAAGAAGATGACTAACAGAAAGGAGAAGTGAGGTAAGTGAACTGAGATGAAGTATAAATGTGCTAAATACTTTCCTGTCAGAGCAGGAAGTAAAAAGAAAACATCTAAAATGGATTAATGAAATAATGAGAAAATGGTTCAAAGTAGTTGTCTCTGGAAAATGGTACAGGGCTGGGGCAGGTGAGTGTTGCCTTGTGTTATAACTTCTTTTATACTCTTTGGTTCTGAAAGGTAGGTAGGTGGGCATTACTCTTAGTTTTGCCAGGAAGTTGCTCTCAAAGGTGAGGAACTACATTTTTCTGCCAAAAATAATTAGAAGAGGCCAAGAGCTGAGAAAAGTTTGAAGGAGTAGCAAAAGGTACTGCCTGCCCCTGGAGAAAAATAGGTCTCAGGACCTTTCAAAGAAGATGCAGAAAGTATGAGTTTCCACACTTTTCATGTTTCCTAGAATTTATGAAGATCATGATCATCTTTAATCCTGAATCTGCCTTAAACCATAGAAATGAAAGTATTGAGTTTCATGGTGTCATATTTTACAGTATCAAGAAACTAAAAACAAGAATATATTCTGGCAACTTCATTTTAAAATCACCTATAAAAACCCCTGAAGGTGTTTCATATTTCATGAAGGTACCTGTGCCCTTCTAAGTGGGAATGTATATACTTAATTATACAATTAGGCATAACATCTGACATGACTAATGACTTTAAATGATAAACCAAAGAAACCAAACCATAGAGCTTGCACAAGGTGAAAATCATCTCTAAAACTACATCCAGCTTATCTTGAAATTCTTGTTTTTATAAAAGCCTGCTGACACATTAGCAGCATGTATCAATACTTAGATGAAGGGCACAAATTGAATTTATTTATTTAGGTAGTTCTCTAGATGGTGACTGCAGCCATGAAATTAGAAGACGTTTACTCCTTGGAAGAAAAGTTATGACCAACCTAGATAGCATATTCAAAAGCAGAGACATTACTTTACCGACTAAGGTCCGTCTAGTCAAGCCTATGTTTTTTCCTGTGGTCATGTGTGGATGTGAGAGTTGGACTGTGAAGAAAGCTGGGCACCGAAGAATTGATGCTTTTGAACTGTGGTGTTGGAGAAGACTCTTCAGAGTCCTTTGGACTGCAAAGAAATCCAACCAGTCCATTCTGAAGGAGATCAACCCTGGGATTTCTTTGGAAGGAATGATGCTAAAGCTGAAACTCCAGTACTTTGGCCACCTCGTGCAAAGAGTTGACTCATTGGAAAAGAGTCTGATGCTGGGAGGGATTGGGGGCAGGAGGAGAAGGGGACGACAGAGGATGAGATGGCTGGATGGCATCACCGACTCGATGGATGTGAGTCTGAGTGAACTCCGAGAGATGATGATGGACAGGGAGGCCTGGCGTGCTGCAATTCATGGGGTCGCAAAGAGTCAGACACAACTGAGCGACTGAACTGAACTAGATGTTTAGGTTGCTTCTAAGAGCAACATAAGGACATTAAAATTGGATTAAACTTGAAAAACAGGTTTATTGTATGTCACTTTCTTCCCTCTGCTGCTGCTGCTGCTGCTGCTAAGTTGCTTCAGTCATGTCCGACTCTGTGCGACCCCATAGACGGCAGCCCACCGGGCTCCCCAATCCCTGGGATTCTCCAGGCAAGAACACTGGAGTGGGTTGCCATTTCCTTCTCCAATGCATGTAAGTGAAAAGTGAAAGTGAAGTCACTCAGTCGTGTCCGACTCTCAGCGACCCCATGGACTGCAGCCCACCAGGCTCCTCTGTCCATTGGATTCTCCAGGCAAGAGTACTGGGATGGGGTGCCATTGCCTTCCCCCTTCTTCCCTCTAGGACACTGATATTGGCCAATAGCTAGACTATCTCCCTCAATCTCTTCTCCATACAGTCCTGAGGGATCTTACTCAAAGGCAAATCTGCTTAAGGCCTTCCCCTAACCTGAATCCTTTAATGGATCTCATTGCCTTCATGACAGATTGAAGGTTTTTATTCTTCTAATCTCTGGTCACTTTTCTAGCCTCACATCTCAGCATCCCAATCTGTATTAATGTGGTGCTTGCTGGTCTTTGAACCAGAGTTCCTGGGTGTGGTTCCTTCCTTTTTCAATCCTCTTTCCCATGGCTTACTCTTGTGTACATCCCATGTACCCACGAAAATTCAACTTAAGTCTCCTCTCCTCCAAAGAGGACATTCTTCATCCCTCCAAGACTGGGATGTATATTTTCTTGGGTATTTCCATTGCATGTCATTGGATAATTCTTCCTCACTTGATGTCTTCACTCATTCTCTTCTGACCCTAATTCCCCTAGAGGGTTTTTTTTTTTTTTTCCTTTGAAGGTTTACTAGACCTTTAACACACAGGTAAAATGCATGCATGCATACTCAGTTGTGTCTGACGCTTTGCCACAGTATGGACTGTGGCCCCCTGGCTCCTCTGTCTATGGGATTTTCCAGGCAAGAATACTAAAGTGAGTATTCTTGAGTACTCACTCAAGTGAGTATTTAGAGTGAGTTGCCATGCCCTTCTCCGGGGGATCTTCCCCACCTAGGGATCAAACCAGAGTCTCCTGCATTGCAGGTGGATTCTTCACCCACTGAGCCATCAGGGAAGCCCCTAATTCCCCTAGTGGATTTACAATATTATGACCAGAAAGTTGGTTTTAATGAGAAAGCTTCTCCTTTTGTTTGTAAATAATGACTTTAATTCTCATTTCATTTATAAAACTGACAAATTCCAAGCCAGATGAATAATCAAGACCCTGACTGTTCTGCCTAAACTTACTCTCAAATTCCTTTACATTCAATTGCCCTGTCCCCACCCCCGACAAGGGGTATCTCAGGGAAACGCCAAATCAAACAAAATCAAGCAGAAAAAAATAAATGAAACTTATACCAAAGAAAGAGGATTGTCTTCCCATAGACTAATGCACTCATAACCAACTGTTCAGACTTTGTTTGAATGACTTGAATGTTAGTTTCCTGAAAGTTTTAATTATATTCCCTTTGCTTAGCATATTGCATAAAATAGTAGGCTATTATAAATATCACTAAGTACTTATTGCTGATAATTTTTTAAAAAGCTTGATTTCTGTTCATCTCTGGAGTTATTAGCAGAAAGTTATTGCATGAGATTATGTTGCACAAAATTTTAATTTAGAATGAGAGGATTCATGAAACTTAAGTAGTTTGTCCCATTTTATGAAAAATCATAAAGCAGTTGATAAGAATCTATAAATTTCAATCCAGATGAAACCAGAAATGCTGCATAATTTTTTTTCTTGATACTGTTTCCTATTTTCTCTGAAAACTCTAGATATTTAAAGGTCTTCGATTAAACAAAATTCTTCAAAATCTAAAGAAAATTCAAACTGCCCATATTTCAGGAAAGGTAGAATTGGCCTGCATCTGAAAGAAATGTTTAGGCCACATGACATTGACTTTCTTCTGAAATATTTTCCAAAATAATATTTGCTGCTTTCTCTTTTTCTTCTGATATTCACATTGGATTCAAAAGAGAAATTTTAAATATAAGCTAAGTAAAACTTAAGCTGTCATTTCTGCATGTTTTTTTAATTCAAAAATCCCATTCATATCTACAGTCCACTGAGCATCCTGCTGACAGTATTTACAGATAATAACTCATTTAACTATTTTCAGAACACCCTGGTGAGGCAGGCATTACTATCATCCACATTAAGCAAATGTAGAAAGAGAAAATCAAAGAAATTAGATAATTTTCTCAACATCATGTAACTAGCCTCTTGGAGCAGAGCCTTAAGTAGTATATCTCCTTTCGGAGAAGGGGTAAAATAAGAATTTGTCTAAAGAACACGTAATAGTTTTGAAACATTTTTTTTTCACAGCTGTTCATGAAAGGACAGCTGGTTAATGCCTCACAGAATAATGTGAAGTCAAAGCTTACGACTTTTCATCCCGTGGTCACTGAAACTGAAAGGTAAACAAATGATTACTCCAGAAAGCCCAGGAACTTTTTTTTTTTTTTTTTAAGCTTTTTACTATCAGCATTGATGACAGAGACTGTTGAGTCCTACCACATCCAGGGAAAGCACCATCCTAGATGCAAAGATGTAAAGCGGACATATTTCTTCTCTGACGGCACAATTTATTATTTAAATTTTTTGCGGCTGTGCTAGGTCTTCGTTGTGTGCAGTCTTTCTCCAATTGCAGTGAGTGGGGGCTACTGTTCCTTGTGGTGCTTGGACTTCTCATTGCTGCGGCTTCTTTTGCTACAGAACAGACTCCAGGCACACAGGCTTCAGTAGCACGTGAGCCAAGTTGTTGTGGCAAACAAGCTTAGTTGCTCTGCAGTATGTGGGATCTTCCCAGACCAGAGATCGAACCCATGTCCTCTGCGTTGGCAGGCAGATTCCTTACCACTGAGCCACCAGCAAAGTCTAACAGCATAGTTCTTTCTCTTTTGATGGAAACTTTATTTGAAATTCCACCATTCCCGAGCATAATATATTTGAGACTCTTTTTCCTTATCACTAAAGGTGACCTTGGAGAAAGCTCATGGAACTGCTTACATCAGTAGTCAGCTCCCCAGGAAGAGAGCCCGTGTTGATCATCACTGGATCTTTTGGCCCTGCCCCCATCTTCTGGTTTAAGATGAGGGGAATAAGTGTGGAGATGCAGAATGCCTGTTTGTCTCTGTCTTGATGAGGAGGCCCTGGGTGTCCAAGACACTGGCCTCAGTCTAGCATTTGGATGATCTTCTCATCTCTTCCAGCACTCACTTCTTGGGGTAATAACATCAGTGAATAAGTGCCAGTTTCTGTTTCCATAGCCCTTACATTGTCCATATCATTCACAGGAAAAGTCTTCAGTTATGAAATGGTTCATCTCTGGTACATGCTCCTGAGAAATACCAGGTTTCTTCTTCTTTTCTAAATTTAATTAATTAATTTATTTTTGGCTGTGCCAGCCCATGTGGGATCTTAGTTCCCTGATCAAGAACCAAACCTGTGCCCCCTGCACCGGAAGCCCAGAGTCTTAGCCACTGGACCACAGAGAACCCCCTGTTAGACTTCTCTAAGAGCTCTGCCTGTGTCCCTTAACGTGACTTCCATATTGCTTTACTCAGAGAGTTTGAAGGCTTGCAAAATAATAACCCTATTTTTAAGAGAGTCTTGATTTCACTCTGTATTTACATGAAGTACAAAAAATTAACAGTTCACATCTCATGTTCATGATTAAATTCTACTCATACTGCCTGGAGGGTCTTTGCTGAGTTCATCTCCCCATCTTGCGTTCTTTTCCTCGGAACTCAGATCTGAAAGAGGTTTGCTGTCAGTGGGAGCTGCCTGGCTTGGGCTCTAAAAGTCTGATAGGCAGCTGCATCCAAGGGATTAGAGATCGTGGTACCTGAGCCTGTTCTTCGGCAGAGGGAAGCACAAAGGTAGGTTTTGACAAGTCAGAGCATGTGTGGTCTCAGTGATAGCAGCTCTCCTCTGCACTGGACTAGCCCATGAGAGGCATCCCCTGAAAATTGTTTGGAAGAATGGGTCTTATATTTTCTACTTCAACAGATCGCAATTCAACAGGAATAACTTCCTTCAAAACACTTTTTGTAGTGCTTCTAAAACTGTACTTGTCAACTGCTTTGCCAGTACCTTTTACTTTATAAAGTCAATGTTGTTAAACAAACACTTCACCCTTTATAATATCTGTCCTCGTGTATAATTTTAACTCACTTTCATGCTGGAGTCCTCTCTCTTAGCATTTTAAAATTCAGTCCTCAGATGAAATCTCAAGGGATGTGGTATAGGGTAGAAACAGTAAGATGTTGAATCAGAGGAACTCAGGCTCTACCATTTGTATTTTCATTTACTCTCTCTTAGCCTCAGTTTTAATGGCACCCCACTCCAGTACTCTTGCCTGGAAAATCCCATGGACGGAGGAGCCTAGTGGGCTGCCATCTATGGGGTCACACAGAATTGAGGAACTCAGGCTCTACCATTTGTATTTTCATTTACTCTCTCTTAGCCTCAGTTTTAATGGCACCCCACTCCAGTACTCTTGCCTGGAAAATCCCATGGACGGAGGAGCCTAGTGGGCTGCCATCTATGGGGTCACACAGAATTGGACACTACTGAAGCAACTTAGCAGCAGCAGCCGCCTCAGTTTCCCCACCTGTGAAATGGCAAGAATGCTAGATGCCTCACTTATTGTTATAAAGTTCTGGTAATAATACTGAGTAATGTGTATGAATAACATGAGCCAGCATACAAGGTAGGTCCTGTTACCCACTGTACAGGAAAAGGCTCTAAGACCTGAAGTGCTTAGCTGACTTGCTAGAGTTCACTTATATATACCAGACTGAGCTCATACACTACCTCAGACTTACTTGGCTCCTCCTGACCATACCTCCTGACTTTGGTCTCTTGCTCAGTGGAGCTAATCATCTCATCTCCTAATGCCCCATGTGACTCAGTCTTCCCCCATTGAGGGCCTGGCATTGGCCTGACCTCCCTCATGCCCACTCATGCAGCAGCAGCTTCAGCACTCAGATCCAAAGCAACCTATCGACTAGCTCCTCTCCCAGTTTCCAGAAGAGATGAATCCCTGCTTTCCTAGCACAGCCCAGAAGGGTGGAGTAATTATCACACTCCGAGCACACTTGGAGATGATGGGAAGAAGCCGGCAGACCAGGGCATCTTCCTTCCTCCCCTTGATGGGCTGTTCCCACAACACTGCCATGTGGCCCATCCAGGGATGTCCCGTGTAACTGGTGTGTTTTCCCATGAAGCTGTGACCAGCTCGGAAACTCACCACACTGTGTTTGTTTCTGCTTCTTTCCTTTTTCCGTCATTCTTTACTGCCCTCCCAATAAAGCAGCTGACATGGTCATACTCCAGACCTGTCCTATCCAACTGTACAGTAGCCATTAGACCTGTTTGGCTATCAAAATTAAAATTAATTAATTACAATGAAGTACGATTTAAAGTTCATTGTCTCAGTCACAGAAGCCATGTTTTAAGAGCTCAGTAGCCGTATGTGATGAGTCTTTATAGAACTGGACAGCACAGATCTGGAACCTGTCCTTCATCACAGGAAGTTCCACTAGGAGAGTGCTTCAATTCAGTTCAGTTCAGTCGCTCAGTCATGTCTGATTCTGCAACCCCATGGACTGCAGCATGCCAGGCTTCCCTGTCCATCACCAACTCCTGGAGCCTGCTCAAATTCATGTCCACTGAGTCAATGATGCCATCCAACCTTCTTATCCTCTGTCGACCCCTTTTCCTCCTGCCTTCAGTCTTTCCCAGGATCAGGATCTTTTCCAGTGAGTCAGTTCTTCGCATCAAGTGGCCAAAGTATTGGAACTTCAGCTTCAGCATCAATCCCTCCAATGTATATTCAGGACTTATTTCCTTTGCGATGGACTGGTTGGATCTCCTTGCAGGCCAAGGGACTCTCATGAGTCTTTTCCAACACCACAGTTCAAAAGCATCAGTTCTTCGGTGCTCAGCTTTCTTTATGGTCCAACTCTCACATCCATACATGACCACAGGAAAAACCATAGCTTTGACTAGGCGGACCTTTGTTGGCAAAGTAGTGTTTCTGCTTTTTAATATGCTGTATAGGTTTGTCATAACTTTTCGTCCAAGGAGCAAGTGTCTTTTAATTTTATGGCTGCACTCACCATCTGCAGTGATTTTGGAGCCCAAGAAAATGGAAAATGGAAACAGTCTGTCACTGTTTCCATTGTTTCCCCATCTATTTGCCATGAAGTGATGGGACCAGATGCCATGATCTTAGTTTTCTGAATATTGAACTTTAAACCAGTTTTTTCACTCTTCCCTTGCACTTTCATCAAGAGGCTCTTTAGTTCCTCTTCACTTTCTGCCATAAGGGTGGTGTCATCTGCATATCTGAAGTTATTGATATTTCTCCCAGCAACGTTGGTTCCACCTTGTGCTTCCTCCAGCCTGGCATTTTGCATGTAAGTTAATATAAGTTAAATAAGCAGGGTGACAATAAATAGCCTTGATGTACTCTTTCCCCAATTTTGAACTAGTCCATTGTTCCATGTCCAGTTTTACCTGTTGCTTCTTGACCTGCATACAGATTTCTCAGGAGGCAGGTCAGGTGGTCTGGTATTCCCATCTCTATAAGAATTTTCAATAGTTTGTTGTGATCCACACAGTCAAAGGCTTTGGCGTAGTCAATAAAGCAGAAGTAGCTGTTTTTCTGGAACTCTCTTGCTTTTTTGATGATCCAGTGGATGTTGGCCATTTGATCTCTGGTTCCTCTGCCTTTTCTAAATCCAGCTTTTACTTCTGGAATTTTTGGTTCGTGGACTGTTGAAGCCTCACTTGGAGAATTTTGAGCATTACTTTGCTAGAATGTGAGATGAGTGCAATTGTGTGAACATTCTTTGTCTTTGCCTTTCTTTGGGACTGGAATGAAAACTGACCTTTTCCAGTCCTGTGGCCACTGCTGAGTTTTCCAAATTTGCTGGCATATTGAGTGCAGCACTTTCACAGCATCATCTTTTAGGATTTTCAATAACTCAGCTGGAATTCCATCACCTCCACTAGCTTTTTTTGTAGTGATGCTTCTTAAGGCCCACTTGACTTTGCACTCCAGAATATCTGGCTCTAGGTGAGTGATCACACCATCATGGTTATCTGGGTCATGAAGATCTTTTTGTACAGTTCTATGTATTCTTGCCACCTCTTCTTAATATCTTCGGCTTCTGTTAAGTCCCTACCATTTCTGTCCTTTATTGAGCCCATCTTTGCATGAAATGTTCCCTTGGTATCTCTAATTTTCTTGAAGAGATATCTAGTCTTTCCCATTCTATTGCTTTCATCTATTTCTTTGCATTGATCACTGAGGAAGGCTTTCTTATCTCTCCTTGCTTGTCTTCGGAACTCTGCATTCAGATGGGTATGTCTTTCCTTTTCTCCTTTGCCTTTAGCTTCTCTTCTTTCCTCAGCTATTTGTAAGGCCGCCTCAGACAGCCATTCTGTGTTTTTGCTTTTCTTTCTCTTGGGGATGATTTTGATAACCACCTCCTGCACGATGTCAGGAACCTCCATCCATAGTTCTTCAGGCACTCTATCTATCAGATCTAATCCCTTGAATCTATTTGTCACTTCCATTGTATAATTGTAAGGGATTTGATTTAGGTCACACTGAATGGTCTAGTGGTTTTCCCTACTTCAATTTAACTCTGAATTTTATAAGGAAGAGTTCATGATATGAGCCACAGTCAGCTCCTGGTCTTGTTTTTCTAAACCAGATAACCAATATTTCACACAGAGTTTTCATTTTAAGCAGTCCCCTTTTATGAAAGATACCTTCTGTCTTTCCAACTTGCCCTTGTATCCTCACTTGAATTCTCTGTAACCTCCATTTGACCTGTAGTTATAAGGTCCTACATCTTTCTCCTTGCTGTCATCCTCTTCCTGAGTCCTCATCACTCCCCCTCCCCAGCTTAAGTGTTATGATCTTTCACTTCATTCTTGTTTTTTTGTTTTTTTTTAGAGTTTATTTATTTGGCTGTCCCAGGTCTTAGTTGCTACATGTGGGATCTTAGTTCCCTGGCCAGGGATCGAACCTGTGTCCCCTGCAGTGGAAGCATGGAATTCTAACCAATGGACTGCCAGGGAAGTCCCACCTCATTTTTTTTAAAACTTATATTTTACATTGGCGTACAGCCGATTAAAAATGTTGTGATCATTTCAGGTGCACAGCAAAGACACTCAGCTGTTCATATATATATATCCATTCTCCCCCTAAGTCCTCTCCCATCCAGACTGCCACATAACACTGAGCAGAGTTCTCTGTGCTGTACAGTAGGAGCTTGTTGGTTATCCATTTTAAATATAGCAGTGTGCACATGTCAATCCCAAATTCCCTAAATATCACATTCTCCTTTCCTTCCCTCTGGTAACCATAAATTCATTCTCTCAGTCTGATTCACATCATTCTTAATTTCTTTGCGTCTTCCTTTACTATATTCACCCCATGTGCAGGATATCTTCTTTTTGCCTCTCTAGATCCACCCTCCATCCTGCTTTGTGCCCTAGGAAGATAACATATATGGTCTACAATCACCAATGAACCTCCTGTTCTCTGGAATCCATTTGGCTTCAGTCCATGACAAACCAAGGAGATTAGAGAGGAGAAGAAGAGGGAGATTTGGATATTTATACCCCCAGCTCCCTCTCTAAGAAGTCTAGGTACATCCCTTGTTGGAAGGATTCAGGTCCTAGGCCTTCAACTATTCTCTGTTGGGGAAAAAAAAAAAAAAAAACCTGGATAACCAGACCCTGACAGATATCTGACCCAAGCTGCCCATCATGAACTCAGTGGTATGTGTTCCATAAAAAAATTTTAAAATGTGGCCATTTTACCGCAGAGCTTTCTTATCAAACGGAGATGGAGCTTGGGAAGACACAAGAAAACTACACAAATGTGTGGCACCCCCCGCCCCTACCAAGCTACTGCTTTGTCACTTCTTTCTCAATCTACACCAGTGCCTTGTGAAGAGTTCCCTATGACCAGTTAATAGAAAAGAAAAAAAACAAAGGCTAGATTTATTCACAGATCTGCCTATTAATGACATCACCAGCTGGAAGTAGGGGGCTGCTACACTAGCGCTCTACCGAAGCGTGGCCCAGAAAGACAGAGGCGAAGTCCCCATGGGCAGAATTCTGGATGCTCCATCTGGCTGTCCACTTCATGTGGAAGAAGAGGTAGCCTGACTACTATATATAAAGTAGATAATCAACAAGGACCTATTGTATAGCACGGGGAACTGTACTCAATATTTTTTTAACAAACTATAAGACAAAAGAATCTGAAATGGAATATATATGTAAGATACACACATATATAACATGCAAAGTTATAACATACATATATAATATGTGAAGTTATACACATATATAACATACACACACATATATATGTGAAGATATATATAACATACATATATAATATGTGAAGTTATATATAATATGCACATATATAACATGTGAAGTTATATATATATATAGAAAATGTACACACATATGTAACACATGAAGTTATGTGTATATATGTAACTGAGTCACTGTGATGTACACCTAAAACGAAAATGATATTGTAAATCAACTATACTTCAATTAAAAAAAAAAAAAGAGGTAGCCTGAGGTATAAAACTATAGTGGCACATGGACAGTGATTCGGGTGGTCATGAGTTTGGAAAGATAATTTTTGGAAATCAGTGGCAGATCTCAGTGCTTCTGCCAACTCCACCAGTTTCGTACTTCCAGAATATCTTATTCACCACCATTGTATCCCACACAACCTTGCCTAAGACTAGAGAATGAATTTTAGAGTAAAGGAACCGGAGCACTTCTCTCAGCATCTGTGAACTTCACTGATACTACCATGTGCTCCATTTCACAGGAGTAGTTGGTTAGCTAGAAGAGTGGAATGGCTAGCCGAAGGCTTAGTCCCAACACCAGCTGGGAGACAACACCCTGTGAAGTTGGGCTGCTGCTGCTGCTGCGGTGGGGTCGCAAAAAGTCAGGCACGACTTAGCGACTGAACAACAACGATGTGTAGAACTGATCCAAAGAAAACAAACACTTAAAGAACTCCTGGTCCTGTCACTTCCACCTTCATGGTCCTCAATTTTAGATCATCCAAAGCCTATCTAATGAAGCTATTCATAGACTAACAAAGAGATTAAAAAGTTGAGGATTATATGTAGTTATTTTAGGAATGATAGTGGGAACTGGAGAACTGTATCAGGTAACATGTTTTGGTTCCAAAGTCTAGAAACAAGACTTAAATTGGCTTAACAGAAAGGAAATTTATCACCTAATGTAGCAATTAACAATTAACCTTCATTATTAGTGTATAGGAATGCAAGGGATTTCTGTGTGTTGATTTTATATCCTGCAACTTTACTATATTCATTGATTAGCTCTAATAATTTTCTGGTAGAGTCTTTAGGATTTTCTATGTAGAGGATCATGTCATCTGCAAACAGTGAGAGTTTTACTTCTTCTTTTCCAATTTGGATTCCTTTTATTTCTTTTTCTGCCCTGATTGCTGTGGCCAAAACTTCCAGAACTATGTTGAATAGTAGCGGTGAAAGTGGGCACCCTTGTCTTGTTCCTGACTTTAGGGGAAATGCTTTCAGTTTTTCACCATTGAGGATAATGTTTGCTGTGGGTTTGTCATATATAGCTTTTATTATGTTGAGGTATGTTCCTTCTATTCCTACTTTCTGGAGAGTTTTTATCATAAATGGATGTTGAATTTTGTCAAAGGCCTTCTCTGCATCTATTGAGATAATCATATGGCTTTTATTTTTCAATTTGTTAATGTGGTGAATTACATTGATTGATTTG
>SJYT01084034.1:0-40667 GCA_006410635.1 Cephalophus harveyi | reverse complement strand
TCTTGAGAGTCCCTTGGACTGCAAGGAGATCCAACCAGTCCATTCTGAAGGAGATCAACCCTGGGATTTCTTTGGAAGGAATGATGCTAAAGCTGAAACTCCAGTACTTTGGCCACCTCATGCGAAGAGTTGACTCACTGGAAAAGACTCTGATGCTGGGAGGGATTGGGGGCAGGAGGAGAAGGGGACGACTGAGGATGAGATGGCTGGATGGCATCACTGACTCGATGGATGTGAGTCTGAGTGAACTCCGAGAGATGGTGATGAACAGGGAGGCCTGGCGTGCTGCGATTCATGGGGTCGCAAAGAGTTGGACACGACTGAGCGACTGAACTGAACTGAACTGAATCCCAAACTCTCAATCTCTCTCTCTCCCACCCCCCTTCCCCCTTGGCAGCCACAAGTCTGTTTTCTAGGCCTTTTTCTGTTTCACAGATAAGTTCATTTGTGCCATATTTTAGATTCCACATATAAGTGATACCATATGGTATTTGTCTTTCTCTTTCTGACTTCACTTAGTACACTTATCTCTAATTGCACCCATGTTGCTGCAAATGGCTTTGTTTTTATGGTTGAGTAATATTCCAGTGTATATATGTACCACATAGAAATTCGATTTTTTAATCCTTGACATTTTAACTTTAGAGTCTTGCTCAGAAACACTAGCCTGATGGATGAAAAAAGAGGGCCCAGGAAAGGGCTGAAAAACTTATTCTATGATGTGTTTCCAGGGATGGAGGCCAGATGGTGCATGCTTATGCACCCTGGCTGGTGCTCACATTACTCACAGTCACCGAGGTGGAGTGGGGAAGTGGCAGCAGAAACACAGACACTTGTTATGTAGACAGCAGGTATCATCATCATCATGTCTATGAAGTCACAAGTATATGAAGCAATTTCTAAACCTCAGCTTGCCTCACAATCACTTAGGGATCTGGCTAAAATGCATAATTCTCATCTCTACCTTCAGAAATTCTATTGCAGCAAGTCCAGGGTTCACCAAAGGAGTCTGGATATAAGCAGCATCCTAGAAGATTCTGATGCAGTTGGTTCCTGGAGAAATATTGGTATTTCTAGCAACATTTCCAGGCAGAAGGATCAGGATCTGGCCCCTCACTTGCTAGGAGTGCTAGGATACACATCAGAGTTCTGAGAGGGGCCACCAAGTCATACGTAGTGAGCCTTGGAAATGGGAGGTAGAGGAAAGGGCGTGGAGATTCCAGGGAGCCAGCTATCCGAATCGCAAGCACAGAAAATATGGAGCTCACCGACACTCCCTCTCCCCACTGGGACTGACAGCCATCTTTCCAAAGGCATCTGTCTTTCCTGTGAAGTGAGCCAACATCAAAGAGTCGGCAGTCCTACCAAGTTAGTTTGTTCGTGCTTCCGCTCTAAGCTTGCCTGGAGTCCATATTTCCAATACTGAATCTCATAACCGCTTCTTGGGGGGTTTCATAGAGTTAGCAGTAAAAATAATAATCCAGAAGCAGGCCATCATAGGACTCAAAAGGCAAAAACTGGATTATTTGGTGACAAAGATAGAAAGCAAGGTGTTGTGAGGGGAATGGTGCATTACTTGGGATTAGTCACCAGAGGGCGCCGGAGCATCCTTCGCCAAAAGAAGTTTCCGTTCAACAAAGCCCGTGTGGCGTCAGTTAAACAAAAACATTTCCCCAAAACGACAGGCTCCACCGAAGTAACCCTAAAGGCAGAAGAGAGTGGACAGGTGGTCCCTGAAAAAGTCTTCTGAGGCAATGCAATTTTATTGCCGTTATCCATTTGGTGTTAAAAATTGACACGACTTTCCAGACTCTCCTGATAGATCCTGGTTTGCTTAATATACAAAGTTTTACATTTCAATATTAAAAAGCAGAGACATTATGTTGCCAACAAAGGTCCGTCTAGTCAAGGCTATGGTTTTTCCAGTAGTCATGTATGGATGTGATAGTTGGATAAAGAAAGCTGAGCACCGAAGAATTGATGCCCTTTAACTGTGGTTTTGGAGAAGACTCTTGAGAGTCCCTTGGACTGCAAGGAGATCCAAACATTTCATCCTAAAGGAGATCAGTCCTGAATATTCACTGGAAGGACTGATGCTTAAGCTGAAACTCCAATACTCTGGCCACCTGATGCAAAGAGCCGACTCATTGGAAAAGATCCTGATGCTGGGAAAGATTGAAGGTGGGAGGAGAAGGGGTCGACAGAGGATGAGATGGTTGGATTGCATCACTGACTCAGTGGACATGAGTTTTAGTAAGCTCCTGGAGTGGTGATGGGCAGGGAGGCCTGGTGTGCTGCAGTCCATGGGGTTGCAAAGAGTTAGACACGACTGAACGACTGAACTGAATGAACTGATGTCCTAAATAGGGTGCTGTGAGAGTGGGGGTGGGGGTTGCCATACTGGTCTCTGACACACTGTGGCGGGTCCTGGATTTCTGCAGCTGGAACTCACTGGGGACCATGAACCCACTCGCCTGCTGTGGACAAGAATCTTGTGGTCTTCCTACAAGACCTGATTCTAAACCTGGAACCCTGGCTGTCAAGGCTGATGACCTTGGAGAACCCTTATTCCACTCTCTTCATCAAGGCTGTATATTGTCACCCTGCTTATTTAACTTATATGCATAGTACATCATGTGAAGTGCCCAGCTGGATGAAGCACAAGCTGGAATCAAGATTGCCAGGACAAATATCAGTAACCTCAGATATGCAGATGACACCACCCTTATGGCAGAAAGTGAAGAAGAAATAAAGAGCCTCTTCCCTGGTGGCTCAGAGGTTAAAGCATCTGCCTCCAATGCGGGAGACCCGGGTTCGATCCCTGGGTCGGGAAGATCCCCTGGAGAAGGAAATGGCAATCTACTCCAGTATTCTTGCCTGGAGAATCCCATGGATGGATCGCAAAGAGTCGGACACGACTGAGCGACTTCACCTCTTCACCTGATGAAAGTGAAAGAGGAGAGTGAAAAAGTTGGCTTGAGGCTCAACATTCAGAAAACTAAGATCATGGCATCTGGTCCCATCACTTCATGGCAAATAGATGGGGAAACAGTGACAGACTTTATTTTGGGGGCTCCAAAATCACTGTAGATGGTGAGTGCAGCCATGAAATTAAAAGATGCCTGCTCCTTGGAAGAAAAGCTATGGCCAACGTAGACAGCATATTAAAAAGCACAAACATTACTTTGCCAACAAAGGCCTGTCTAGTCAAAGCTATGGTTTTTCCAGTAGTCATGTATGGATGTGAGAGTTGGACTATAAAGAAAGCTGAGCACCAAAGAATTGATGCTTTTGAGCTGTGGTGTTGGAGAAGACTCTTGAGAGCCCCTTGGACAGCAAGGAGATCCAACCAGTCTGTCCTAAAGAAAATCAGTCCTGAATATTCATTGGAAGGACTGATGCTGAAGCTGAAACTTAGCCAGCTGATACAAAGACCCAACTCATTGGAAAAGACCCTGACGCTGGGAAGGATTGAAGGTGGGAGGAGAAGGGGAAGACAGAGGATGAGATGGTTGATTGACATCACCAACTCGATGGACGTGAGATTGAGTAAACTCCCAGAGTTGGTGATGGACAGGGAGGCCTGGTGTGCTGCCGTCCATGGGATCGCAAAGAGTTAGACACGACTGAGCGACTGAACTGAATTTGTTTTACACAGGTGAAACTGAGGCTCAAAGGGAAACAGGGGCCTGTTTCGAGTTAGAAATCAGTTTAGTCTTGCGGCCAAGGTGAAACTCTGTTTTTCTAACCTGTGAATTGACCCTGGAGTCCCCAACCGGAATGAGGCTTGACCTACTCATGGTCTAAAACCTCAACAAGGATAAGAAAGGGCCCGAGATGCAGGAAATGGAGTTCAAAGTGCAAGAAGACAGCCTCAGGCAGGGACTTTGGGGGAGGTGGCGCTGAGACACTCTTCTGCCAGATCCTGTGTGGTGCTGCCACCTTCTGTTCAACTAGGAAATTAAATTCAAACTTTGCTGTAATGCTAATGAAATTAAATTTTGTGAAAGACCTGGCCCTTGCTGTCTTTCTACCTTTTTTCCTAAACGCATTTGCTTGGTTTTTCCAAACTCCCTGATCATTAGAGAAAAACAAAGGGACAAATAGGAAGAGACATGACAAGTTCACAACCGATTACTTAGAAATTACATTAAAAAACTTCCATTTCTTCTAGACACAGTCTAAAAGATCTGCAGATATGGAATATTTTATAATATGCATTTTTCTATGTAATCACTGATTCACAAAACATTCTGAATTAAAATAATAGCAAACATCTGAGTATTTACTGTGTGCGGTATCCATATTTTGTATGGATAAAGTACTTTATAGATGCATAAAGTATCTACACATTATGGGGATTAATTTATATAATCCTCAGTATAACTCCCAAAGATTGTGTCATTATTATCCTCATTTACATATAAAGAAACTGAGGCTTGAGGATATTGAGAATTTGCTCAAGGTCAAATAGCAAATTGATGATGAGTTGGGAGTCCAGCTCATGACGTCTCACCTAGAAGGATGTGATCCTAACCACAAGGCCAGTGGTTCTCAAAATGTGGCCCCCTAGACCAGAAGCACCATCATTACCTGGAAACCCAATAGAACTGCAAGTTTCCAGGCCCTCCCTACCCCAGAATTTTTGAATCAAATTCCAAGGATGGGAGCCAGCAGGGTTTTAATCAGCCCTGAGGTAAAAGAATCCACCTGCAATGCAGAGACTCTGGTTCAATCCCTGGGTCAGGAAGATCCCCTAGAGAAGGAAATGGCAACCCACTCCAGTGTTCTTGCCTGGAGAATCCCATGGACATAGGAGCCTGGTGGGCTACAGCCCATGGGGTTGCAGAGTCAGACACAATTGAGCAACTAAGCACGCACAGCAGGGAATTCTGCCACAGCCCAAATTATGACAACCACTCGCCTAGGCAATGCTGCCTCTAATCGTTAGAGTATTTCAATAAAAGCGACTCTGTGCTTACACCTACCCTGGAGATCAGTATGGTAGATCATATTCCACTGTCATTTATGCTATTTCATATAATTATGGCATATTCACAAGACGCTGAGACTTAAAATATATATATTGACATATATGTTTGGAACATAATAATTGTGTAATTAAGACCCTAAAGAAATTAGCTTCATTTCCCAATCTCATTAAACCACTGGTGACTGTCAGGAATTTAACTTACTTTTGATTAGGATAATAACCCATTTCTGGGCAGAGGGTATAGGTGGTTCCAAAGAGAAGCAAAGGACCCAACCAGGGGCCCAGACCAGAGGCTGGCAGCAGGGAAATTTTTCATTTTTTCATTTTACACAATGTAAATTTTAAAGACAGGAGATTGCCTGAGCAGGAGACTTTTTTTCCCCTTAAGCTTGACAGCCAGAGAAAGAATGGTGGGGCTTCCCCAGCAAAAGTAGGCTGTACCCCATTGCAGCAGTTTAGTTACACTGGAACTGCTGCTGCCGCATGCGTGTTCAATCATGTCTGATTCTTCGGGACTCCAGTCTCCTCTGTCCATGGGATTTCCCAGCAAGAATACAGGAGCAGGTTGGCATTTCCTCCTCTAGGGGATCTTCCCAACCCAGGGATTGAACCTGCATCTCCTGCATTGGTAGACAGATTCTTTACTACTGAGGCACCTGGGAACTATACTTCTGCAAATTCCCTTCCCTGCACAGTTCCAGCTTGGCATGGGCCACTAGAGACATCTGGGATGGAATCTGGAGGGCAGATAGGGAACAGTAACAATATCTGCCCCATCACTTAACAGCTGGGGTACTTAAGCAAGTTACTTAAATACTCTTCGCCTCAGTTCACTCACATGTAAAATGGAGATGATAATATTGTGCATAACTCACAGGTTGCTGGTAGGTTTACATGAGTTATCATATGTAAAGCACCTAGAATAATCTTTGGCATATAGTAAGCACTATCTTACTTTATTCTCTATTTATAAGAGATATTCATATTCACAGGTAAGGCTGGTTTTCCAATGTGTTCCTCAGAGCAATTTTCCACATGTTCCTCTCTCTTCCTTTCCCCTACCATTTGCTCCAGAAATCCCCCTTGTCTCCCTTGCAAGCACTCTCCTTCTCATCTGCCTCAAAAACCGCACCATCAGCCCTTATGGAGGACGTCTTTTGAGCAGCCTACCAACCCTTCCCGGGTCTTCTCTGCCCTGATCTCACCTTGCGTGCGTGCTGTCCCTTCCATCATGTCGGACTCTGCGACTCCTCTGTCCATGGGGTTCTCCAGGCAAGAATACTGGAATGGGTTGCCTTGCCCTCCTGCAGGGGATCTTCCTGACCCAGGGATCCAACCAGCATCTCTATGTATCCTCTTTTGGCAGACAGGTTCTTTACCACTAGCGTCACATGGGAAGCCCCGCCAGAAACCAGATATAAGCATCAAAAATCCAAGGCGCAAATGGCCCAGTGAGGTCTGAGTGGGCATGGTGGGGCATGTCAGGGAGGCAGCAGTGAGAGGCTCTTGCTGCCTTCATCACTAACTTATTGAGCATCTGCTGTATACCATGTGGTCCACCAGGCCCCTTATCTACAATTCTTCAGTCTTCCTATCTGCATGTGGAGCGATACTATCTTTGTTTCACAGTAGCTTGATGCCAAGAGAGGTCAGGTAACTACCCAAAATCACATGGCCAAAGAGTCAGGGGATCAGGACAGAAAATCAGGTGCCTGTGGGCTGCCAGACCCAGCTGCTGCTGCTAAGTCACTTCAGTCGTGTCTGACTCTGTGCGACCCCATAGACGGAAGCCCACCAGGATCCCCCGTCCCTGGGATTCTCCAGGCAAGAACAGTGGAGTGGGTTGCCATTTCCTTCTCTGATGCATGAAAGTGAAAAGTGAAAGTGAAGTTGCTCAGTCATGCCCAACTCTTAGCGACCCCATGGACTGCAGCCTACCAGGCTCCTCCATCCATGGGATTTTCCAGGCAAGGGTACTGGAGTGGGGTGCCATTACCTTCTCCGCCAGGCCCAGCACATCCCACTAAAAATCCTGCCCTTCGGCTCCTGAGTCACTACTGGGAAATCTAGAATGACACTGTTTTAGGGACGGAAGAGAAGGGAAGATGAGGTGAGGCTTCATCCTGGGGGGCTAAGGAGGAGATAAACAGGGATGTGTGGGCAGACTCCAGAGGAGTGTGCCCATAATCACTGCTTCCAAAGCTTCCTCTTCCCTCATTGCCTGTTGTGGCCTTGGGCAAAAACCACCATGCTCAGACAGTACAAAATCAATTGTCCAGGGCAATAAGAAGGGCAGGCAGTTCACCCCAACTCCTTATGAGGTGGGTACTTCATTATCTCCATTTTCACATCTGTGTGAACTGAGGCAAGGAAAGATTAGGTAAATCCTGGCTATGCCTTCCTGTTCCTTAATGGAGTGTCCAACGGTGGCTTACAGCTTTCAGAACTCTCAGCGGAGGAGGAGGAACCACAGAAACCACAAAGAAATACTCTTGAGTATTTTGAGTATTTTGTAGCACCCAGCTCTCCCAGAGTGCTACATAACTAGTCTCATGCTGGATACAAAGGAGCAAACTTAATTCATTACCTGCAGAAGCCTCTGGATAGGAAGACTTGTTTCTCTCAGGAAAAGGGTGGTTTACCTTTTGTTACATACAGGGAAATGGAAAGAATAGTACAATGTACACTATAACAGAAAGTGAAGAGGAACTAAAAAGCCTCTTGATGAAAGTGAAAGAGGAGAGTGAAAAAGTTGGCTTAAAGCTCAATAATGAGAAAACTAAGATCATGGCATCTGGTCCCATCAATTCATGGCAAATAGATGGGGAAACAGTGGAAACAGTGTCAGATTTTATTTTGGGGGGCTCCAAAATCACTTCAGATGGTGATTGCAGCCATGAAATTAAAAGACACTTACTCCTTGGAAGGAAAGTTATGACCAACCTAGATAGCATATTCAAAAGCAAAGACATTACTCTGCCAACAAAGGTCCATCTAGTCAAGGCATTGGTTTTTCCAGTGGTCATGTGTGGATATGAGAGTTGGATTGTGAAGAAAGCTGAGTGCCAAAGAATTGATGCTTTTGAACTGTGGTGTTGGAGAAAACTCTTGAGAGTCCCTTGGACTGCAAGGAGATCCAGCCAGTCCATTCTAAACGAGATCAGTCCTGGATTTTCATTGGAAGGACTAATGCTAAAACTGAAACTCCAATACTTTGGCCACCTCATGCGAAGAGTTGACTAATTGGAAAAGACTCTGATGCTGGGAGGGATTGGGGGCAGGAGGAGAAGGGGATGACAGAGGATGAGGTGGCTGAATGGCATCACTGACTCGATGGATTTGGTGATGGACAGGGAGGCCTGGCGTGCTGTGATTCATGGGGTCGCAAAGAGTCGGACACGACTGAGCGACTGAACTGAACTGAACTGAACACTATAACATGGGGTTTCCCAGATGGCTCAGTGATAAAGAATCCGCCTGCCAATGCAGGAGACTCAGGAGACTTTGGGTTTGATTCCTGGGTCAGGAAGATCCCCTGGAGGAGGGCATGGCAGCCCACTACAGTGTTCTTGCCTGAAGAATCCCACAGACAGAAGGAGCCTGGCAGGTTGCAGTACACGATTGAGCACACAGATACTATAACAAACTCCTGTACAAACTACTCATATTTAACAATTAGCAGCTGTCAATTTTGTTTCATCTGTTCCTTGAGACATTCTAAAATTTCACCTATAAATTCTTCAGTATACATCTCTCACTGGAAAGGTCTTTAAAATCACTCATAAATCACTATGCCATGATTGCACCCAGCTAAAGTCATAGTAAATGGAAAGAATAGCACAATGTATACCATAACATGGGGCTTCCCAGGTGCCGCGGTGATTAAAGAATCCACCTGCCAATGCAGGAGATGCAAGAGACTCAAGTTCGATCTCTGGATCAGGACTATCCCCTGGAGTAGGAAATGGCAACCCACTCCTGTATTCTTGCTTGGAAAATTCCATGGACAGAGGAGTCTGGTGGCCTACAGTCCACGGGGTCTCAAAGAGTGAGTGAGCACCACACACACACAGAAAAACACTAACATTAATAGGAACTTCAGTAAATTAATAACATGCAATACCCAAATCTTATGCAAATTTTCTTGATTATTTCAAAAATGGCTTTTTATAAGGTTTTTTTTTTTATGGCTTGCTAATCCACAAATGCAGGCAAAGGATCTAATTATGATAAACAAAATGTCTGTCTTCCCCTTTCTCCCTCCCTTCCTCCCTTCCTTTCTTCCTTCAATCCTTCTTAATGAGTATCTATTGACTGCCTACTATAAAACATAAAATCACCTGGATCTACCTCACACTGCTGCTTCTGGGTCTATTCCATTCTGAGACAGCCTTTCCCAGTATGGTTTTAAGGTGGCTGCCAACAGTAATTTTCTTCTTTTTCCTCCTCTGTTGCCATTTCCTACTCTCTCTCCTGCACTTGCTCAAGTAAACTTTATTTTGACATAATTACAGATTTACAGAAGTTACAAGAATAGCGAGACTTATTTCTGTGTCCGCTCTGTAAAGGAAAACTCACTTCTTTTGTGTGTCCCTCATTCCCCTATTCATGCACTCCACTTCACTTCTGACACCAAATATGTGATGGTTTTTTCCCAGACATTAAGCAATTCTGCTACACAAGCTGGATGTCCTACAATATAACTCGATTCTGACACTAACTACTCAAAGATAGTGTCACATTCCACAACTGAAGGGCTCAGTTCTATGAGATTGCATCTGCCTTTTCAGATGCCAACAGAAATTCCAGATGCTCCTGACCAACTGGCTATAAACTGGAAATTCTCATAACCCCTTTTTCAAGTTCAGTTACCTTGCTAGAATGACTCACAGAGCTCAAAAATATTTATTTCCAGAACAGTCACATGAAGAGGTACATGGGCAAGGTCTGGAAAGGTCCTAAGGAGAAGAGTTTCTGTTCCCATGGAACTGGGGTGCACCACCTCCTCATGTGTGGAAAGTGAAAGTGAAGTCTCTCAGTCGTGTCCGACTCTTTGTGACCCTGTGGACTGTAGCCCTCCAGGCTCCTCCGTCCATGGGATTCTCTGTCTATGGGATTCTCCATTCATGGGATTCTCCATCCATGGGATTCTCCAGGCAAGAATACTGGAGTGGGTTGCCATTTCCTCCTCCAGGGGATCTTCCCGACCTAGGGATCAAACTCAGGTCTCCTGCATTGCAGGCAGACGCTTTAACCTCTGAGCCACCAGGGAAGCCCTAAAGCTTTCACCAACTAGGAAGCTGATCAAATCTTGTTGAGTTTTTGTAGAGCTTAATTGCCAGCCTCCTCACCTTCCCAGAGGTCGGTAGGTGTGGCTGAAATTTCCAGCCTTCTCATCCCTTTGCCTTTCTGGTGACCAGCTCCATCTAGGGGATATCATGGGGCCTGACCTCAGTCAATTCATTAGAATGTACTCAGGTGTGCACAAAAGGGGCTCCTTATGAATAACAAGCCATTTCTATCATTCAGGAAATGCCAAGGTTTAAAAGTTCAGTTCAGTTCAGTTCAGTCGCTCAGTCGTGTCCGACTCTTTGCGACCCCATGAATCGCAGCACGCCAGGCCTCCCTGTCCATCACCATCTCCTGGAGTTCACTCAGACTCATGTCCATCGAGTCGGTGATGCCATCCAGCCATCTCATCCTCGATCGTCCCCTTCTCCTCCTGCCCCCAATCCCTCCCAGCATCAGAGTCTTTTCCAATGAGTCAACTCTTCTCATGAGGTTGCCAAAGTACTGGAGTTTCAGCTTCAGCAAAATTCCTTCCAAAGAAATCCCAGGGCTGATCTCCTGCAGAATGGACTGGTTGGATCTCCCTGTAGCCCAAGGGACTCTCAAGAGTCTTCTCCAACACCACAGTTCAAAAGCATCAATTCTTCGGCGCTCAGCCTTCTTCACAGTCCAACTCTCACATCCATATTTTTATATTTTTATTATTTTCTACAGGACATTTTATAATTATTATCTCACTTTTTTGATATTATGTAGATATACAATTGCATTTTATACATTAATCTTATACTTAGATCTTTGATAAACTCTTATAAATGACAGAAATTTAACTATGGATTGTTTTGGTTTTAACAAGCAAACAATAATTCCACCACTGAATAATTAGAATTAAAACAAAAAAATCTTTATAGTCCTGTTGCATTCAGTTCAGTTCATTCGCTCAGTTGTGTCCGACTCTTTATGACCTGATGGACTACAACAAGCCAGGCCTCTAAGTCTATCATCGACTCCTGGAGTTTACTCAAAATCATGTCCATTGAGTCGGTGATGCCATTCAATCATCTCATCCTGTGTCGTCCCCTTCTCCTCCTGTCTTCAATCATTCCCAGCATCAGGGTCTTTTCAAATGAATCAGCACTTCCCATCAGATGGCCAAAGTATTGGAGTTTCAACATCAGTCCTTCCAATGAACATTCAGGACTGATTTCCTTTAAGATGTACTGGTTGGATCTCCTTACAGTCCAAGGGACTCTTAAGAGTCTTCTCCAATACCACATTTAAAAAGCATCAATTCTTGGGTCCTCAGCTTTCTAATAAGTCCAACTCTCACATCCATACATGACTACTGGAAAAACCATAGCCTTGACTAGACAGACCTTTGTTGACAAAGTAATATCTCTGCTTTTTAATATGCTGTCTAGACTGGTGATAACTTTTCTTACTAGGAGTAAGTATCTTTTAATTTCATGGCTGCAGTCACCATCTGCAGTGATTTTGGAGACCTCCAAAATAAAGTCTGGCACTGTTTCCACTGTTTCTCCATCTATAAGCCATGAAGTGATGGGACCAGATGCCATGATCTTTGTTTTCAGATGTTGAGCTTTTAGCCAACTTTTTCACACTCCTCTTTCATTTTCATCAAGAGGCTCTTTAGTTCTTCTTTGCTTTCTGCCATAAAGGTGGTGCTATCTGCATACCTGAGGTTATTGGTATTTCTCCCAGCAATCATGAGTCNATGCCATGATCTTTGTTTTCAGATGTTGAGCTTTTAGCCAACTTTTTCACACTCCTCTTTCATTTTCATCAAGAGGCTCTTTAGTTCTTCTTTGCTTTCTGCCATAAAGGTGGTGCTATCTGCATACCTGAGGTTATTGGTATTTCTCCCAGCAATCATGAGTCCAGCTTGTGCTTCATTCAGCCCAGCGTTTCTCATGATGTACTCTGCATACAAGTTAAATAAGCAGTGACAATATACAACGTTGACGTACTCCTTTTCTATTTGGAACCAGTCTATCGTTCCATGTCCAATTCTAACTGTTGCTTCCTGACCTGCCTACAGGTTTCCCAAGAGGCAGATGAGGTGGTCTGGTATTCCCATCTCTTTCAGAATTTTCCACAGTTTATTGTGATCCACACAGTCAAAGGCTTTGGCATAGTCAATAAAGCAGAAATAGATGTTTTTTTCTGGAACTTATCGTTCCATGTCCAATTCTAACTGTTGCTTCCTGACCTGCCTACAGGTTTCCCAAGAGGCAGATGAGGTGGTCTGGTATTCCCATCTCTTTCAGAATTTTCCACAGTTTATTGTGATCCACACAGTCAAAGGCTTTGGCATAGTCAATAAAGCAGAAATAGATGTTTTTTTCTGGAACTCTCTTGCTTTTTTGATGATCCAGCAGATGTTGGTGATTTGATCTCTGGTTCCTCTGCCTTTTCTAAAACCAGCTTGAACATCTGGAAGTTCACGGTTCACATATTGCTAAAGCCTGGCTTAGAGAATTTTGAGCATTACTTTGCTAGCATGTGAGATAAGTGAAATTGTGCAGCAGTTTGAGCATTCTTTGGCATTGCCTTTCTTTGGAATTGGAATGCAAACTGACCTTTTCCAGTCCTGTGGCCACTGCTGAGTTTTCCAAATTTGCTGACATATTGAGTGCAGCACATTCACAGCATCATCTTTCAGGATTTGAAATAGCTCAACTGGAATTCTATCACCTCCACTAGCTTTGTTCGTAGTGATGCTTCCTAAGGCCCACTTGAATTCACATTCCAGGATCTTTGGCTCTATGTGAGTGATCACACCATCGTGATTATCTGGGTCATGAAGATCCAGTTCTTCTGTGTTTTCTTTCCACTTCTTAATATCTTCTGCTTCTGTTCGGTCCATATCATTTCTGTCTTTTATTCAACCTACCTTTGCATGAAGTGTTCCCTTGGCATCTCTAAATTTCTTGACGAGATCTCTATTCTTTCCCATTCAGTTGTTTTCCTCTATTTCTTTGCACTGATCACTGAGGAAGACTTTCTTATCTCTCTTTGCTATTCTTTGGAACTCTGCATTCACATGGGTTTATCTTTCCTATTCTTCTTTGCTTTTCACTTCCCTTCTTTTCACGGATATTTCTAAGGCTTCCCTGGACAGTAATTTTGCTTTTTTGCATTTCTTTTTCTTGGGGATGGTCTTGCTTCTTGTCTCCTGTACAGTGTCACAAACCTCCATAGTTCATCAGGCACTCTGTCTATCAGCTCTAGTCCCTTAAATCTATTTCTCACTTCCACTGTACATCATTAGGTATTTGATTTAGGTCATACCTGAATGGTCTAGTGGTTTTACCTACTTTCTTCAGTTTAAGTCTGAATTAGGCAATAAGGAGTTCATGATATGAGTCACAGTCAGCTCCCAGTCTTGTTTTTGCTGACTGTATAGAGCTTTTCCATCTTTGGCTGCAAAAAATATAATCAATCTGATTTCAGTGTTGGCCATCTGGTGTTTTCGATATGTAGAGTCTTCTCTTGTGTTGTTGGAAGAGGGTGTTTGCTATGGCCAGTGCAGTCTCTTGGCAGAACTCTATTAGCCTTTGCTCTGCTTCATTCTGTATCCCAAGGCCAAATTTGCCTGTTATTCCAGGTGATTCTTGACTTCCTACTTTTGCATTACAGTCCCCTATAATGAAAGGACATCTTTTTTGGGTGTTAATTCTAGAAGGTCTTGTAGGTCTTCATAGAACCATTCAACTTCAGCTTCTTCAGCATTACCTGTTAGGGCATAGACTTGGATTACCATGATGTTGAATGGTTTGCCTTAGAAATGACCAGAATCATTCTGTCATTTTTGAGATTGCATCCAAGTACTGTATTTCAGACTCTTTTATTGACTTTGATGGCTACTCCATTTCTTCTAAGGGATTCTTGCCCACAGTAGTAGATATAATGGTCATCTGAGTTAAATTCATCCATTCCAGTCCATTTTAGTTTGCTGATTCCTAGAATGTCTATGTTTACTCTTGCCATCTCCTGTTTGACCACTTTCAATTTGCCTTGATTCACTTNCTTGTTTTTGTTGACTGTATAGAGCTTCTCCATCTTTGGCTGCATAGAATATAATCAATCTGATTTCAGTGTTGACCATCTGGTGATGTCCATGTGTAGAGTCTTCTCTTGTGTTGTTGGAAGAGGGTGTTTGCTATGACCAGTGCATTTTCTTGGCAAAACTCTATTAGTCTTTGTCCTGCTTCATTCCGCATTCCGAGGCCAAATTTGCCTGTTACTCCAGGTGTTTCTTGACTTCCTACTTTTGCATTCCAGTCCCCTATAATGAAAAGGACATCTTTTTTGAGTGTTAGTTCTAAAAGGTCTTGTAGGTCTTCATAAAACTGTTCAACTTCAGCTTCTTCAGCATTACTGGTTGGGGCATAAACTTGGATCACCGTGATATTGAATGATTTGCCTTGGAGACGAACAGAGATCATTCTGTCATTTTTGAGATTGCATCAAAGTACTGCATTTTGGACTCTTCTGTTAACCATGATGGGTTAAAAGTAGTGTGGTGGTAAAAGAGCCACCTGTTAATGCAGGACATGCAAGAATCATGGGTTCCATCCCTGGTCAGGAACCGCTGGAGGAGAAAATGGCAACCCATTCCAGTGTTCTTGCCTGGGAAAGCCCATGGGCACAGGAGACTGGTGGGCTACAGTCCATGGGGTTACAAGGAGTCGCACACAATTGAGCATGCATGCACACACACACACACACTTACACAAAACCCTCCTAAAGGAGCTCAGAGTCAGAAACTATGACAAGGACTAAATATATTTCTTGCTGTACCACACCCCTTAATCAGGTTCCCCAGTTAACTTCTTATCCCATTTGCTTTTTCATTCTTTTACCATCTGCATGTGTATGTGTATAATGGCTTTTTTTTTTCCAACCACGGGCAATGAGTCATGAATGTAATAACTTTTTAATCTCTAAACACATCAATGTTCACCGTGTATACTATCATGTAAGAACGAAGCACAAGCCTATGTTCGATAGGATACAGGATGCTTGGGGCTGGTGCACGGGGATGATCCAGAGAGATGATATGGAGTGGCAGGTGGGAGGGGGATTCAGGATTGGGAGCTAATATACACCCATGGTGGATTCATGTCAATGTATGGCAAAACCAATATGGTATTGTAAAGTAAAATAAAGTAAAAATAAAATTTAAAAAATAAATAAATAAAAATAAAAACAAGAATACCGACCACAATACAGTTATCAAAAAACAATGATTAAAAACAAGATATTAAACTTGATACAAAAACTCAAGTTTTCTTGATTTCGCTATATATTTCACTATAAAAGCTACAGATTTCACTAAAGGTCCCAATAACACCTTTTACAGGGGAAAAAAATCATGGGTTATGAATTGCTTCTATTGTCAGTCTCTTTAGATATTGCTGAATTCTCCGTGAGCTTGTAACATTTTGCATTCTCTGCCAGGGACGTATTATAGCAGTAGCTCTATTCTTGCTCACACCCAAGGAGAAAAAACAGGTCCAGGTAACCCACCAATGGGCTCAATTTCTTGGTATTGAATCTTTTATGCCCTGATTGGTCTCATTTGATTCATATGTTCTTCTCTGAATCAATTACTATTGTCAGGGGACATAGATGTGCTGATCAACTTAGCCTGGGTCACATACTTCTTTCCAGGAGCCATGGTGGATTCACTTGAAGCATGTGGGCTCAAAGTGTGGGGAAGGGGTGGTTCCCCAAAGCAAAATTCAGGGCACCATCACCACAGAGTAAAACTGTGTAAAAACAACAGCAACTACAACAAATATCCAATACATTCTCCCCTTAAAGGATGTCCAACGTCTGTACCAAAACAACAGATATTTACTAAACCTGGCAAAAGAAGAACAAATATATCACGACTCGAGCGCAGGTAGTTGTTGTTTAGTCCCTAAGTCGTGTCTGGCTCTTGGCAACCCCATGGACTGTAGCCCGCCAGGCTCCTCTGTCCATGAGATTTCCCAGCAAGAATACTGGAGTGGGTTGCCATTTCCTTCTCTAGGGGATCTTCCCGACCCACGGGTTGAACCCACATCTCCTATGTATGTCTCTGGTATTGGCAGGCAGATTCTTTACAGCTGAGCTGCTAGGAAAGCCCAGAGCTAGGTAGACTCCAACCTAATTTTTCATTTTCACATATTAAAATTTTAATTTTATTTATTTATTTAGGCCACACCATGGAGCATACAGGATCTTAGATCTCTGACCAGGGATCCAACCCATACCTTCTGCATTGGGAGTGCAGATTGTTAACTACTGGACCATCGGGGAAATCCCTCATGCAGTAAACATTTTCATCTCTCTTCTTTTATTCATGTTGTTCAATCACAAAGTTGTGTCCACCTCTTTGCGATTCATAGCACAGAGATATTTTGACATAGCTACTGCCTCTGTTTTGTTTTATCTTGTTTGTCAATTTAATTGATTCTCACAACAGCTCTAGGTAACACCAGGAAAGGTACATGCCCTGCCTGACCAGGGCTGCTTGCTTCGCCTACACCATATTCACCTGACTGACCTTCCTACATACTTGCTCCAGGCTCTAGCTAGTAATTTTTCTTATCAAAGGATTGGTGGTTTCCCAGGTAACCAGTGAGCCCACGGACAATCTCCTCTTCCCCTGGGAGCAAGGCCTGCTGCTGTGTCCTGCCCGCTGTCAGCTGGACACGGTGAAGACTCGCTACAGGTCCAGCACCCTGCTTCATAAATGCAAGCTCTCTCATCCATTAAACCACTGACATCTTTGTCACTGAGGTGAGACTCTTTCTCTCTCTTTAAAAACTATTTGGCCATGCTGTGTGGCATGTGAGATCTTTAGTTCCCTGACCAGGAAATGAACCTGAACCCCATCATTGGAAGCTCAGGGTCGCAACCACTGTGCTCTGAGAGGCAATTTCCCTCTTTCTTCTGCCTTAAAGCTGGCAAGTGCAGTCCCTGCAGGCCCACGGAGTGCAGCCCAACACATATTCTTTCTACTTTTGAAAAGTATGTCCTAAGAAAATAAAGTATGTGCTTGAAATCACTTTACTAAGTCTTTCACTTTACTAAGTCTTACACAAGTCAATAAGCTTAAACCGGTTTTTTTTTTTTTTTTTTTTCTGCTGTTGTTGCAAGCCACAGCTCTTCTAAGATTGTGACCTTTTTAAAGTAACTTAGATGCTATTTTCATCCCTGTTTCTCACAAACAGAAAATCTTAAGAATTTTCATCATTAGAATGCTTATTTTTTTCTGCCTTTTCAAATGACAGAGAGTTCTCATCTTTCATAGAAACTGGAGGGCTCACTGTGTAGCATGGGGGCTTGTTGCTGTTCCATATTTCTTCTCAAGCTCATTTTTCTTCTGGTTGTGAAGCTTCTAAATGGTCAGCTCCTGTCACAACAGGTCTTCACACAGTCTTGTCCTGCTCTCAGCCCCGTCTCCTGAGCAGTTTCTTTAAGGTCAGAAACATTAACCCTCCCAGACATGTCACACAAGGACAAGGTGAATTCTTGTTTTAGATCCAAAGAGTATTTGCCAAAGTGTTTTCTGAACCTAAATGCTTAGTGTATTTTGAAATACACACATCTTATTCTCCTAGTCACTAAACCTCAAAAAATACCCTACCATTCCTTGATGTAGGAATTAACTCCTTTTTATTTTGTGTAATTAACTTCTAACTTTCTGCCTAATAGAGACCAGAAATACCTTAAAAGAAAAAAAAAAAAAAGAGTCGCATTTAAATGCCTCTCTCCATTCTTAGCCAACAACCAGACTAATAATAACCAGGGGAAATTAAGTGGTGGCCTGCCTGCCTCTTCTTGTATTTAAAGAGGGAAAATGCAGGGGTTCCCTGGTAGTCCTGTGGTTAAGACTTTGAGCTTCCAATGCAAGGAGTGTGGGTTTGATCCCTTGTCAGGAAATGAAGATCCCACATGGTGCACAGTGTGGCATAAATAAATAATTATTTATTTTTTGTATGAATAAATGTGATCACCCCAAGGAGGCAAGGTGAACCCAACCATGGGATATCAAGCTGGTGACTACTACCTAGGGTCTCTCTTCTCTTGCTTTGGCTTGTTACCTGGTGAATGAACTATTTGTGGGCATGACTGGCACTTGTTACAGGAGGAGAGAGAAAAGAATAGAGGAGAAAATCAGAGCTATCACATGACAGATGGAAACTATTGTTTTGTGAGACTCTTGCTTCATTTTCACAAACAGATATGCCAGCGGCTCTGTTGCCTGCTGGTGAGCACGCGTTCTGAGCACCACAGGCTGGCTGACCTGTGTGCTTCTTTGAGCTGTGTTTCTGTCTGCTGGGGCACTTACACCCTGAGCTGTGCTGCTTTGTGCTGCATTTGCTGAGTCCTCCTAAGCCTCCTTCACACTTGTAATCAACCTTTGTTGAAAGTTTTGATAACTGATGTTTAGGGCCTGGAGAATGTCTTTGAGATCCCCTTTCAGGTTAGCCGTGGGTCAGATGTCTCATAGTTTTTGCTAGATGCATGCTGGATGAGGTCACCCCTCTCCAGACCCCTGTGGCTACTTGGGATCCATACAGTGAATAGGAAGTTTGAATGGTTTACAGACAGCAATGCAGTGGGTACACAAGATGGAGCTTGCTGGAGAGTTGCTGTTTCTTTTCCCATCACAGAGTCATCCCTAACTAAGGATGGACACAATATCAGCATAATTAGCTATACTTCAGGCGGTCATCTTAGCCCTGGCCCAAGCTGCACATGTTTATAGACATGGAGTCATTCATTTCCAATGGTCAGCCATCTGGTCCAGCCAATGGCAGCAAAAATTCCTGATCCAAGGTTGTGTCCTTATAGGTAAAAACTCTAGGAATCTGTAGCCTCACTGACACCTAAATATATAAACCAAGGTCACACATACCTTTGCACCTACAAAAGCCACACTGTGAGGGTTCACCAAGATACTTCTTACCTCCATTATTGCAGTTTGAAATACTATTGATAGTGACCAATGCACACATTTCATTTTGCAAAATACACAACACTGAACTCAAACAGGTATTCAACAGACCTTTCACCTCCTAAACCAGTCTCAGGCTGCAGGCTTTGTAGAACACCATGATGGACTATTCGTTACAGGTTCAAATTCAATTAAATGAAGCATGGCACATTTCAGTCATTGGTCCAATATCAGGAGTGAATTTTAGTAAGGAGTCTAACTCTGTTCTTGCTATTTAACTGTTGACATCTTTCAACCTCTGTCCCTTACTTGGCCCTCTTGCCCTACAACTGAAGGCAATAACAAAGCTCAATGAGCTGCCTCCCTTTGCACCAACAAAAAGTTCAGACCACAGACAATTTGGCCCAGATCCACCCTCCAACCACCAAAAAACTCCAAATCAGTCACCTCTCTCTGCCTTCGTAAGCTGTGTTTGGACCTTCTTCGAGAGCCTGCCCTGCTCTTCCCAGAAAACCTCATTATGTGGAGTAATAGAATTCTTTATACCCTCTTGGTGTGTGTAGTGTGTCAAATTGTGAGCCAAATTTTTTTGCATTAATTAATTTTAATTGGAGGCTAATTGCTTTACAAGATTGTAGTGGTTTTTGCCATACATTGACTTGAATCAGCCATGGGTATACGTGTGTCCCCCATCCTGAAGCCCCCTCCCACCTTCCTCCCCATCCCATCCCTCTGGGTTTTCCCAGTGCACCAGCTTTGAGTGCCCTGCTTCATGCATCAAACTTGGACTGGTGATCTATTTCACATATGGTAATATACGTGTTTCAATGTTATTCTCTCAAATCATCCCACCCTCACCTTCTCCCATAGAGTCCAAAAGTCTGTTCTTTATATCTGTGTCTCTTTTGCTGTCTCACATATAGGGTCATGGTTACCATCTTTCTAAATTCCATATATATGTGTTAATATACTGTATTGGTGTTTTTCTTTCTGACTTACTTCACTCTATAAAAGGCTCCAGGATCATCCACCTCATTAGAAATAACTCAAATGTGTTCTTTTTACTTGGTGAGTAATATTCCATTGTATATATGTACCACAGCTTTCTTGTCCATTCATCTGTCAGTGGACATCTAGGTTGCTTCCTTGCTCTAGCTATTGTAAACAGTGCTACGAAGAACATTGGGGTACACATTTCTCTTTCAGTTCTGGTTTCCTCGATGTATATGCCCACCAGTGGGATTGCTGGGACATATGGAAGTTCTATTTCCAGTTTTTTAAGGAATCTCCACACTGTTCTCCATAGTGGCTATACTAGGATGCCTTCCCACCAATAGTGTAAAAGGGTTCCCTTTTCTCCACACCCTCTCCAGCATTTATTGTTTGTAGACTTTTTGATAACAGCCACTCTGACGGCATAAGATGGTGCCTCATTGTGGTTTTGATTTGCATTTCTCTGATAATGAGTGATGTTAACAAACACTTTTCATGTGTTTGTTAGCCATCTGTATGTCTTCTTTGAAGAAATGTCTGTTTAGTTCTTTGGCCCATTTTTTAATTGGGTTTTTTATTTTTCTGGTATTGAGCTGCATGAGCTGCTTGCATATTTTTGAGATTAATTATTTGTCAGTTGCTTCATTTGCTATTATTTTCTCCCATTCTGAAGGCTGTCTTTTCACCTTGCTTATAGTTTCCTTCATTGTGCAAAAGCTTTTAAGTTTAATTAGGTCCCATTTGTTTCTTTTTGCTTTTATTTCCGTTACTCTGGGAGATGGATCATAGAGGATCCTGCTGTGATTTATGTCAGAAAGTGTTTTGCCTATGTTTTCCTCTAGGAATTTTATTGTTTCTGGTCTTACATTTAGATCTTTAATCCATTTTGAGTTTATTTTTGTGTATAGTGATAGAAAGTGTTCTAGTTTCATTCTTTTACAGGTAGTTGACCAGTTTTCCTAGCATCACTTGTTAAAGAGGTTGTCTTTTCTCCCTTGTATATTCTTGCCTCCTTTGTCAAAGATAAGGTGTCTATAGGTGCATTGATTTATCTCTGGGCTTTCTATTTTGTTCCATGGACCTGTATTTCTGTCTTTGTGCTAGTACCATATGGTCTCGATGACTGTAGCTTTGTAGTATAGTCTGAAGTCAGGCAGGTTGATCCCTCCAGTTCCATTCTTCTTTCTCAAGATTGCTTTGGCTATTTGAGTTTTTTTTTTGTATTTCTGTGCAAATTGTGAAACTATTTGTTCTAGTTCTGTGAAAAATACTGTTGGTAGCTTGATACAGATTGCATTGAATCTATAGATTGCTTTGGGTAGTATACTCTTTTTCACTAAATTGATTCTTCCAATCCATGAACATGGTATTTTTCCATCTATTTGTGTCATCTTTGATTTCTTTCATCGGTATTTTTAGGTTTCTTTATATATAGATCTTTTGTTTCTTTAGGTAGATTTGTTCCTAAGTATTTTCTTCTTTTCATCTTAATGGTGAATGGAATTGTTTCCTTAATTTCTTCCTGTTTTCTCATTGCTAGTATATAGGGATGCAAGGGATTTCTGTGTATTAATTTTATATCCTGCAACTTCACTATATTCATTGATTAGCTGTTGTAATTTTCTAGTGGTGTCTTTAGCATTTTCTATGTAGAGGATCATGTCATCTGCAAACAGTGAGAGTTTTACTTCTTTTTTTCCAATCTGGATTCCTTTTATTTCTTTTCTTCTCTGATTGCTAAGGCTAAAAATTCCAAAACTTTGTTGAACAGTAGTGGTGAGAGTGGGCACTCTTGTCTTGTCCCTGACTTTAGGGGAAATGCTTTCAGTTTTTCACCATTGAGGATGATGTTTGCTGTGCGTTTATCATATATGGCTTTTTATTATGTTGAGGTATGTTCCTTCTATGCCTGCTTTCTGGAGGGTGCTTTTTTTTTTTTATCATAAATGGATGTTGAATTTTGTCAAAAGCCTTCTCTGCATCTATTGAGATAATCATATGGTTTTTATCTTTCAGTTTGTTAATGTGGTGTATCACATTGATTGATTTGCAAATATTGAAGAATCCTAGCATCCCTGGGATAAATCCCACTTGGTCATGATGTATGATCTTTTAATATGTTGTTGGATTCTGTTTGCTAGAATTTTGTTGAGGATTTTTGCATCTATATTCATCAGTAATATTGGCCTGTAGTTTTCTTTTATCATGGCATCTTTGTCTGGTTTTGATATTAGGGTGATGGTGGCCTTATAGAATGAGTTTGGCATTTTACCTTCCTCTGCAATTTCCTGGAAGAATTTGAGTAGGATAGGTGTTAGTTAGCTCTTATCTAAATTTTGTGAGCCAAATTTTAAGCATGGGGTCCATGTACTTCCATGGGAGGGGCCAGAACAATACCAATAATAAATCCATTTCATGTTAGGTAAAACAGTAACATATTTTCTAAAAAATAGAAAATAAACATCTTCTTCAAAATAGGAAAGCATTTAGTGAGAAGAATGGATTTTTTAAATTAAAAATGTTTTAAAGCCTTGCTTAATAGAAGATAGTTGATCTTAATAGAAGATATTTGATTCTCATCTGATTCTTTATTCAGCTCAGTTTAGTTCAGTCACTCCGTCAGTTCCAACTCTTTGCAACCCCGTGGACTGCAGCATGCCAGGCCTCCCTGTCTGTCACCAACTCCCAGGGCTTACTCAAGCTCATGTCCATCAAGTCAGTGATGCCATCCAACCATCTTATCCTCTGTCGTCCTCTTCTCCTCCTGCTTTCAATCTTTCCCAGCATCAGGGTCTTTTCAAATGAGTCAGTTCTTCGCACCAGGTGGCCAAAGTATTGAAGTTTCAGTTTCAGCATCAGTCCTTCCAATGAATAGTTAGGACTGATTTCCTTTAGGATGGACTGGTTTGATCTCCTTGCAGTCCAAGGGACTCTCAAGAGTCTTCTCCAGCATCACAGTTCTTTATTAGTCTGTTGCTATTTGTTGCTCTGGCTAAAACATTTGAAGAAAATTCATCCTCACTGTTATGCAGTTTGAAAGGGGAATGATATTTTGTTTTTAGATGATTTTTATATAATTGTGGCTGTTGTTTCATACTATCCCAACACTACACAAGTGGTAGTTTCCCAAATTGTAATGTGTAATCCAAAACTGTATCAGTGAACTTTTCATATTCTGCTACATTAAAACCCATTTTGTACTTCAAATAGATCTTTTTACCCATGCGGTAACATCATGGATTGAAGATGTGGAAAACACTGATTTACTGAGTTCTTCAAATCTCACAAAAATTGACACATTTCATTATGTAATATAAAAAAATCACCTTTGTTAATATGGCTACAGATCTTATCAGAAAAGTCTTTATATATTGGGAAACTGTCAAGTGCGTGGTGGTAGGCACAAGTTCCCAGAATTCTGATTGTTATTTGAAGGATCAGATTTTATCATTGGCAACAAATGCTGTCAGTTGTCTTCACTTTATTCATTTTTGTGGAAATACCTGCTAAATACTCAAATGTGAATAACTCTAGTTTGGCAGGTGTTCTTTTCAAGTAAAAACAGTGTTCTATGGAAACGCAGTTCAGTTTGTAATTCAAACAGTAGCTCAACTGCTTTTCGTGGACAATCACTATACTTCAGTATGCCACAAAAATGCTTTATACATGTTTATTTCATATGCAGGATATTAAGAAGATGTATAGGCAAGGATCAAGACTTGATAACGTTAATGACTTTATGCTGCTTTATCAAGAAACTTTAAGTGATACTGGCTTATTAAAAAAGTGTATGGAAGACTTTCTGGCTGTCCATTTGTAACCTGTGAACATAACCTTGTTGGAAATAGGGACTCCGCAAATGTAAACAAGTTAAGATGAGATCCTGCCAGACTGGGGTAGGGCTTCTGATAAGGAGAGGGACATTTGGAGACAGAGACACAGATACAGAGAGAGGAAAGTTATGAGGCTGTGGGGACAGAGACTGGGGTCATGAAGCTTCAAGCTGAGGAATCCGAAGGATAGTCAGTAGCCCAGAAGCTAGAAGAAGCAAGGAGAGGTTCTCCCCTACAGGTTTCAGAGGAAGCCTGGCCCTACCAACACCTTGATTTCAGACTTCTGGGCTCCAGAACTGGGAGGAAATAGTTACTCTAAGCCACCTCACTTATGGTACTTGGTTACAGCAGCACTAGGAAATTAATACAGCATCTTAGAAAGCATCCATTTGAGAAAAGTGAGGGTCACTAATTCTGAATAGTTCTTAGACATCTCTAGGTCTGAAATTTAGGTGGAAACATGGCCTTGTACATGTGACCTTTACAGATATGAGGGTTTTTTGTTTTTTCTTTTATTGGCTGCACAATGTAGCATGTGGGATCACAGTTCCCCAAACAGGGATCAAACCCACACCCCCAACAGTGAAAGCGTGGAGTCTTACCCACTGAGCCACCAGGGAAGGCCTAATATATGAGATTTTAAAGATAACAGTGAAAAAAAAAATAAAGATAATAGTGAAAACTCATTGAATTGCCATATTGTTTAAGTCAAGAGGCCTTATAAACATAACCTGTATTTTTCTGACACTGGCCACTGGCTCCAACTCCCCAGAAAGACCCATTTTTCCTCCACACATTTTTAGGAGTCTCTAGTAGAGGGCCTGGGCTTCTCTGGTGGCTCAGATGGTGAAGAATCTGCCTGCAATGCAGGAGACCTGGATTCGATCCCTGGGTTGGGAAGATCCCCTGGAGGAGGGTATGGCAAACCACTCCAGTATTCCTGCCTGGAGAATCCCTGTGGGCAAAGCAGTCTGGCAGGCTGCCGTTCCTGGGGTTGCAAAGAGTCAGACACAGCTGAGCAACTAAGCACACAGCACAGTGCAGGGCCTGGACTGGGGTGAGACAAGGGGGACAGGGCAAGCGCTTCCTAAGCGCCATGCCCCAGGGCTTGCTCTTACTCTACTTCCAGCCCTGCCCCAGAGTGCTCACAAGTGTGCATGAGCAAAAAGACATACGTCCAAGGGTGTCCAAAGACAGCCTGGACGAGACTTTGTGGGTGAGAAGTTAGATTCTGCATTTTCTTGACACTTTCTGGGTAACTCTGAGGCTGACTCAGGTTGGAGGGTGGGTCACAGCCCGGCCCAGAAATATGATTTAAAATGTTTCTTTTTGCTTTAAGCTGCCACGTTCATATGGGTTTACAGCATAAATTTTCCAAGGAAAGATAACACAGTGTCATGTTTGTAGCAAGAAAGCCTGAGGGACCTAGAAAGAGGAGAGGCTGGAAATGAAGAACAAGTGAAATCAAGACTGAATAATAAGGAAAGTACAAATAATTAATGAGATTCCATTTGTATGAAATATCTAGAATAGGCAAATCCATAGAGACAAAAAGTAGATGAGCAGTTGCCACGGGCTGGGAAGACCAGGACTTGCAGAGTAAGTGTTTAATGAGTACAAAATTTCCTTTTGGGAAGATGAAAAAGTTCTGGTGAATGGATAAATTATGTTACATCAGACAATGAAATATAATTCAGCACTGTTAAGCAATGATCTATGAAGCTGTGAAAAGAAATGGAGGAAACTTAAATGCATATTACTAAGTGAAAGAAACCAACCTGACAAGTCTACATACTGTATGATTCCAAGTACAGGACATTCTTATGGAGATGGTAAAAGACCAGTGGTTGCCAGGAGTTAGTGAGCAGGGAGAGATGACTGTGTGGAGCACAGAGGGCTTGGAGGACAGTGAAAACACTCCAGATGATACTATAATGATGGATACGTATCATTACACACATGTCCAAATCCATAGAATGTACAGCAGTGAGAGTGGACCCTAAGGAAAGCTATGGACTGAGATGGCACTAATGCCTTGATAGCCTGTATAAACAAACTGAAACCTAGGCCAGAGTTAATGCGCTCAATTCCCAGAAAACGAAATTTAAGGACAAACAGCCAAGTAGATTTCCCCCAAAAAAGGCAACTGGTCAGGCTACAGCCAATGAAATCATTGCTCTATTTCTGCATCCTCCTATAAAAGCCTTTCCCCAGTTCCTGTTGGTTGTGTGCTCCTCACTGCTTTGGGTTTTGTTGTTGTTATTGTTGGTTAGTTCTTCAGTCATGTCCAACTCTTTGTGACCCCATGGACTGTAGCCCACCAGTCCATGGGATTTCCCAGGCAAGAATCCTAGAGTGGGCTGCCATTTCCTTTTCCTGACATAGGGATCAAACCGGAATCTATTGCATCTCCTCCATTGGCAGGCAGATTCTTCACCACTGTGCCATCTGGGAAGCCCGCTTTGGTTTGGTACTGCCCAATTCAAACTGATGTTTGCTGAAATAAACTTTTCAAAGGTGTCATGTGCATTAGCTTATCTTTTAACAGTCTTGGTGTGCTCAGGGTGCACAGAGATGGGAAGAAATCACTAGGACACCCTCCAGCTCCAGGATGCTGTGATAAAAATGATCAGACAATCAACAAGAAGCAGAGGAAATCTCAAGTTGTTATTCAGGTTTTCTGAATCCAAAGACACTTTCTTCACTAGCTTACTGAGATACAGCACTTTTTTTTTTTTTTGCACCTTGGTTATTTCACTCTACAATTTATTTCAAAGGTATTTTCACATCAGCACATTCTTAATTATGCATTGCAGTCAGATCTGCTGTAAGAGGCACAAATTTGTGCAGCACAATTGATATATTAGGGAACAATCTGAGCATAATGGGAATTGTGCATTTGCTTATGTGTGATTTCTTCTGTAGGAAATGCTAAGTGCACACAGAAAACCACACGCTGCTGAACTGAAGCCATGGAAGGGAACTGCACACGGGTCCCCTCCACAAACATCCTTAGGACTGCAGTTTTCTGCTGCGCTCTGAGTCACACCCTGGCAGATGCAGTGCTTCTGAAGAAAGGACTCCACTCAAGGAAGAAGCGATCCACCCAACCTGCATTTCAATTTTACCAAAGAAATGCCTGAACCAATTTTTCTGGAGAGTTCATTCCAAAACACCAGAAAGGCAAAACCACAAGTAGCTGAGACATTTAAAGAGAAACTCAAACTTCTTAAATGCAAGAGAATCTCATTTCCTTCTGACATTAAAAAGATTCTGAACACAGATGTGGGAGGATCAGATTAACACCAGTGGAGAAAAAAAGTGACAAAACTATGTGGCCAGGAGGTGGCGCTTGGCGTGCATGTGGCTAGGAGTCTGCCAGCCCAGAAGCCGCCTTCTGGAAAAGTGAAGCTGGTAAGTCATGATCTTCCAGAGAATTGAGGTTCCTCTGGTGGCTCAGAGGTTAAAGCGTCTACCTCTAATACGGGATACCTGGGTTCGATCCCTGGATCGGGAAGATCCCCTGGAGAAGGAAATGGCAACCCACTCCAGTATTCTTGCATGGAGAATCCCATGGATGGAGGAGCCTGGTGGGCTACCAGTCCATGGGGTCGCAAAGAGTTGGACACGACTGAGCAACTTAACTTAATGGATCCTAGCACTGCTGTCAGTAAGAAGACTAAACTGAGAGCTTAGTGGTCCAAGAGCAAACCAGAACAATGTTTTTTTTTTTTTTTCCATCTTCCACTTACTCCTCAGCATAAGTTGGTGGTTCTCAAACTCCTTGGGGTACCCAAGAATCACCCAAGATGTATTAAAATGTATAAAAATGATGTATTAAAGACACTGAGGCTGGTAAAGATTGAGGGCAAGGAGGAGAAGAGAGTGACAGAGGATGAGATGCTTGGATGGCTCAAACTCAATGGATATGAGTTTGAGCAAACTCCAAGAGATAGTGAGGGACAGGGAAGACTGGTGTGTTGCAATCCATGGGATCGCAATGAGTTAGACATGACTGAGCAACTGAACAAAAGCCCAAGATTCAGAACTACTGAAGTCTGCATTAAAAGAAGCATCCCAGGGAGTCCTGATGTAGGTGAGGTTCTTAGGTCACAGCCATGATAATTTTAGGAAAAATAAACACATTTTACAATGTTAAGTTTGAGCATGATAACTGACATTGAGTCTCACCTGTCAGTTTACACATGACAGGTATTGTTTGGGTCTCTCTCTCTCTTTTTTTTTTTTTTGGCCTCACACCATGTGGCTTGTGGGAGCTTTGTTCCCTAACAAGGGATTGAACCTGGATGGACCCTTGGCAGTAAGAGTAAACTCCTAACCTCTGGACTCCCAGGGAATTTGCCCAGATGACCTTTTTATTGTGATAGAAAATGAGGAGTCACTCAAGTCAGCCCACAAGCACAGTTCCAGCTTCCAAATTCCCTGTCCTTCCTCAGCCGCAGGGCCCCTGTCAAAGAGAGGCCAGACCTGGGTCACCTCAGTTCTAAAACATGAGAACCAAGATAAGCAATAAGCTCCAAGGATATATTGTACAATACAGGAAATATAGCCAATATTTTCTGATAACTATAAATGGACTAGAACCTTTAAAAGTTGTGAATCAGGACTTCCCTGGTGGTGCGCTAGATAAGAATCTGCCTGCCAGTGCAGGGGACACAGGTTCAGCCCTTGGTCTGGGAAGATTCCATGTACCATGGAGCAACTGAGCCCCTGTGCCCCAACTCCTGAAGTCCAAGCTTCCAGAGCCTGTGCTCCGCAATAAGAGAAGCCATTGCAACGAGAAACCTGGGCACCGAAACAAAGAGTAGCCCCTGCTTGCTGCAATTAGAGAAAGCCTACATGCAGCAGTGAAGATCCAGCCTAACTAAAAACAAATAAATACATTAAAAAAAAATTGCAAATCATTGGAATTCCCTGATGGAACAGACTGGTTCCAAAGAGGAAAAGGAGTACGTCAAGGCTGTATATTGTCACCCTGCTTATTTAACTTCTATGCAGAGTACATCATGAGAAATGCTGGGCTGGAGGAAGCACAAGCTGGAATCAAGATTGACAGGACAAATATCATTAACCTCAGATATGCAGATGACACCACCCTTATGGCAGAAAGTGAAGAACTAAAGAGCCTCTTAATGAAAGTGAAAGAGTAGAGTGAAAAAGTTGGCTTAAAGCTCAACATTCAGAAAACTAAGATCACGGCATCTAGTCCCATCACTTCTTGGCAAAGAAGTGGGCAAAGAGTGGAAACAGTGTCAGACTTTATTTTTGGGGGCTCCAAAATCACTGCAGATGGTGATTGCAGCCATGAAATTAAAAGACGCTTATTCCTTGGAAGGAAAGTTATGACCAACCTAGACAGCATATTAAAAAGCAGAGACATTACTTTGCCAACAAAGGTCTGTCTAGTCAAAGCTATGATTTTTCCAGTAGTCATGTATGGATGTGAAAGTTGGACTGTAAAGAAAGCTGAGTGCCGAAGAACTGATGCTTTTGAACTGTGGTTCAAAGTTGGAGAAAACTCTTGAGAGTCCCTTGGACTGCAAGGATATCCAACCAGTCCATCCTAAAGGAAATCAATCCTGAGTGTTCATTGGAAGGACTGATGCTGAAGCTGAAACTCCAATACTTTGGTCCCCTGATGTGAAGAACTGACTCATTTGAAAAGACCCTGAAGCTGGGAAAGATTGAAGGTGGGAGGAGAAGGGGACGACAGAGGATGAGATGGTTGGATGGCATCACCGACTCAATGGACATGAGTTTGGGTAAACTCCAGGAGTTGGTGATGGATAAGGAGGCCTGGCGTACTGCAGTCTATAGGGTCACAAAGAGTTGGACACAACTGAATGACTGAATTGAACTGAACTGAACTGATGGTTCACTGGTTAAGACTTTTGGTTTCCACTGCAGGGGGCACAGGTTCCATCCCACACATCGCACGTGCTGGGTTCAGTCATGTCCGACTCTTTGAGCCGCATGGTGAGAGCAAAAAAAAAATTGTAAATCACTATATTGTATACCTGAAATTTTTATAATATTATGAAGCTGGACATAAAAACAAACCAAAAAAAAAAAAACAAAAAAACACCCAGCCCTGAGACTTGGATCACCAGGGAACTTGTATACAGTAGAGTTTGGGGGGCTCTACCCCAGACCCATAGACCCCAGAGGGGTGCCTCAGTAATCTGTGTTTAACAGGGCTCCTCCGGTGATGCTGAGGCTTGAAAGCCCCACTTGGTTACCTCATCCAGACCCTAAAACTTACCAGCACCCTCAGTGTGCAGATCTCACCACATTGCTGAGTACAACCAGCGGTGGGAGACATTGTGGAGGGTAGAGCGGCTGGGAAGGGTAGACTGGGGCCAGCCTGCTTGTTGCTCAACCTTGCTCTCTAGTCAAGCATGAACCAGTGTCTTGGAGCCTGCCTGTCTTTTCTGCTTCTTGAAAAGGCCACACTCCACTCTGTATTTTCCACACTTTTCCCCAGGAAGTGTATCTGATAGCAGATCAATTTTTTCACAGCCTGCCTGATTTGCAGCCCCACCCTTCTCTCCCTCAGGCCATCTGGATGCCCAGACATACAGACCTAGCCCCAACTTAGGGCCTAGTACAAGCTGTCCCCAAGAAGAAGGTTTGGAAGGAGGTCCAGCCCCACTCTCCATGGACAACGTCATCTGCGTCCTCATCTGCCTGCCTGGGTCCTACTGCTCACACGGACTTTTTTTTTTCAATTGGAGCATAGTTTCTTTACAATGTTGTATTGGTTTCTGCTGTAGAGCAAAGTGAATCGTCTATAGGTATATATTATTGTTATTCAGTGGCTTAGTCGTGTCTGACTCTTTGTGAGCCCTTGGAATGCAGTACGCCAGGCTTGCCTGTCCTTCACCACCTCCCGGAGCTTGCTCAAACTCACATCCATTGAGTCAGTGATGCCATCCAACCATCTTATCCTCTGTCATCCCCTTCTCCTCCTGCCTTCAATCTTTCCCAGCATCAGGGTCTTTTCAAATGAGTCAGTTCTTCACATCAGGTGGCCAAATATTAGAGCTTCAGCTTCAGCATCAGTCCTTCCAATAAATATTGAGGACTGATTTCCTTTAGGATTGACTGGTTCCTTGCAATCCAAGGAACTCTCAAGAGTCTTCTCCAGCACCACAGTTCAAAAGCATCAATTATTGTGGGCTCAGCCTTCCTTACATATACATATATCTATACATATTCCCTCTTTTTTAGATTTCCTTCCCATATAGGTCACCACAGAGTATGGAGCAGAGTTCTTTGTGCTATACAGTAGGTTTTCATTAGTAATCTATTTTATAGTAGCGTATATATGTCATTTCCAATCTCCAAATCCATGCCACCCTCTCCCGCTTTGGTATCCATACATTTGTTCTCTACATCTGCTCACACGGACTTCTGATCCTGGTTGTTGGCTCTTCAAAGCTGAGAATCCCCTGCCCCTTACAAGGAGATCTGTGATACCTTGTCTTGCCTGCAGAGCCCAACTCCAGCAACTCCTTTGTGACAACTTTCCAAGTAGCCACCCCAACCCCTTTCCAGGAAAAGTGAGCCAGCTTGCTCTTCCTCTGGGCTCCTGGGACCCCTTGGGCTTAATTCAGGGCATTTACCTCACTGTATTATGTCATCCTCTCTCCTGAAATCCTTTTCAGATTCCCAGTATCTGTCTATTCCTGGCCCAAAGGAGAGTGTCAGTAGATGTTCCTTAGATGAGATGAATGTCTGATTTCCTTTGATTGGTATGCTGTGCTCTATGTATCTAGAGTGCTAGTACTCAGGGTAACAGAGCTGGCACTCAAACAAGGATGCCCAGGGCAGGGAGGTGAGCCAGAGCATTATCATTCCTTCTGCGTCTTATGTTAGGCCAAACAGTTTAGACCCTCCCCTGCTCTCCATTCCTTTTACCTTTTGGGAACCAGTCCAGTATCCCTGGATCCCTGCTCTTCCAGACCTCAGGCTTCCATGTCTTGCTAACCATTGAGGTAACAGACCCTAGTTGGGTTTGTCAACTCAAAAATATTTTCACAACCTAAAAGCTGAGAGTTCTGCTTCATTCGGCAGGAATTATTAGGACTTCAAACCTGGAAGGCAGCATCTCAAGTAACCCTAAGAGAACTGCTCCAAGGAGGTGAGTGGGGAGCTAGTATGTTTAGCAGTTTTGCAACAAAGGAAAGGTAGTCTGAACATCAAAAGATGATTATAAATTAAAGAAAACCAGATATCCCAAATTAAGGGATTTCACACTTTTCCGTGTATGGAAAGAGGCAAGAGTCTGGACTCACTGACATTATTCATTATTAGTATGAAATTTTGACTATGGACAGACCAGCTTAGGGAAAAAAATTAAGTTTTATGGGTCTTCTTTGACTTCCAGCTGCCTCAGTCATCTCCCCAGTTTTGACATTTCCTCCACTTTCTCAGTGGGTTACCTATTTCCCCAGATGCTCAGGGACCCCAGAAAGACCCACAACCTGATTATAACCCTCAGCCTGTCTGGCTCTGCAGTTAGGAAGCATTTTCCCATGCTTTATCTCTTTGGCATCACACAATAACTTTCTGGGAGGGAAGTGCTTGGAATGCCTGGGTGTCTGTCACAGAAACATAGGACACCACAGAGTGTGATCAGAGGAATTCTATGTGTACAAAAATACCCTCTCCCTCACTGGGCTGCCTCCTCCAAGACAGAGCCATTTACTTGCTTACTGAAACTGTGTAACTCAGATTGGGACTTGAACCTGGAATCTTTTAACTGAGATCATACACCTGATCTCAAGACTTCATGAAGCTCAGGTTCTTGATGTCTCATGGCAGAAAGAATTCAGTGAGAGACAAGTGATAGGTAAGAAGTGGATTTATTTAGAGAGAAACATAGACAGTGTGGTCATCTCAGGTGAGATTGGCACCAGGGTACAGGGCTGTCAGTTTTTACAGGGGTGGGTAATTTCATAGGCTAATGAAGGGGAGTACTCCAGCTCTTTTAGGGGAGGAGTGGGAATTTCCAGGAACTGGGCCATTGCCCACCTTTGACCCTTTATGGTTGGCTTCAGACCTGTCATGACACTGAGGGGTGGGGGGTGTCATTTAGAGTGGTGCTGTGTTACAATAATTTTATACTGAGGCTCAAGGTCTAGTGGAAGTCAACTCGTCCACCATCTTGGCCCTATTTGGTTCTAATCAGTTTAGGTTGTGTCTTCTGGCTATGTCATTCTTTCAAAGGTTGTGCTCCACATCCTTCCCTCCTGTTTCATTGAAAAAAAGTGAGTCAAAGTTGCTCAGTCATGTCCGACTCTTTGTGACCCCATGGACTATGCAATCCTTGGAATTCTCCAGGCCAAAGTACTGGGGTGGGTAACCTTTCCCTTCTCCAGGGGATCTTCCCCACCCAGGGATCTAACCCAGGTCTCCCGCATTGCAGGTGATTCTTTACAAACTGAGTCACAAGGGAAGCCCATGAATACTGGAGTGGGTAGCCTATCCCTTCTCCAGAGGGTCTTCCTGACCCAGGGATTGAAGCAGGGTCTCCTGCATTGCAGGCAGATTGTTTACCAACCGAGCTATCAGGGAAGCCTCATTACCGCATCAAATTGGAGGGTGATGTCACTCCCATGACAAAAGGCTTGCCCATATTTCTAAAAGGTCCTTTGAAGAAGCTGCTTCTCGTGTACACACTTACAGATGATTAAATGCTTAACAGGGAGAGGAACCAAAAGCTGCACTGTTCCAACTTGCTGCTTATTGTAAATATAATTTAAGAATAAGATAGGGCTTCTCTGGTGGCTCAGTGGTAAGAACCCACTGGCCAACGCAAGAGACATGGGTTTGACCCCTAATCTGGGCTTCCCTGGGGGCTCAGATGGTAAAGAATTTGCCTGCAATGTGGGACACCTGGGTTCCATACCTGGATTGGGAAGATCCCCTGGAGAAGGGAATGGCAATTCTCCTTTTCTTGCCTGGAGAATTCCATAGACAGAGGAGCCTGGTGGACTACAATCCATATATGTATATGTATATATACATAAATATGTATATTCTTTTTCATTACAGTTTATCCCAGAATATTGAATATAGTTCCCTGGTCTATACAGTAAGACCTTGTTGTCTATCCATTGTATATGTAATTTATCACCAGTAATATTTTTTACAGAATCAAACAGGAAGCTACAATGCCAGATGTCCTGTTCAATATGGAGCCCAGGGAGAGTTCAGCCACTGGGCTAAACAGCCAGTGCAGGAGAAATAAGAGATGAGGGCTTGATCCCTGGGTTGGAAAGATCCTCTGGAGGAGGATCCACTCCAGTATTCTTGCCTGGAGAATCCCATGGACAGAGGAGCCTGGCGGGCCATAGCCCAGAGTCGGACAGGACTGAAGCGACTTATCAGACAGGCACACCTCATTCCCACAGCTAGAAGGAGGCAGCCTTGGAGCTAAAGACTCAGTATCCCTGGATCCACACCACCTTTCAGCCAGGGCCACCTGCCTGCCAGTCCCCAGCCTGTTGCATTCATTTGGGTCTCTTCCGATCAGCTAGAGTGGGAAGAGCATTGTGTCAGCAGATAATCCTGCCTACGCGTCCCCACTCATGACTTGTCTCTGGACACACCCTTCTCTCACTATAGCCAGCCACATTCTTTTCCCTTCTCTGAATGTGCCTCCCACCTCAGTGCCTTTCCCTTTGTGGGTCCCCTGCTGGAAATTTCTTGCCGTTACCTGGCTGACTCTCTCTCCATAGGAAACTGAAAGTTCTATAGGTGTCCTATAGGATCATCTATCTGTCTTCTCCACACTTAGTAATACCTGACACATAAAAAGTACCTGCGAAAGCACCCAGGCTTTAGGTGTTCTTCCCCATCAACGTGAGTGGAAAACTTCTACAGTGACTCCTGGGATGGGAAAGCTTCCAACACCACCATGCAATTTTGGAGTTCTTCAGAATTCTATGTTGTCTTTGTACCACTAGGAATAAAAAGCCATGGGGACGTTGCTAAGCAACTAAATGGTTGTTCTAAGTAGTCATTTACAAACAAAGGAGACAAGCAGAATTCCTCTCATTTCTTTTTCTTTTTTTGGTTACTCAGCATGTGGGATCTTAGTTCCTGGACCGGGTATTGAACTTGTGACCCCTGGCACTGGAAGCACAAAATGATGATTGGACTGCCAAGGAAGTCCCGAGATGCATAGAATTTCTGTAAGATACTGAATTTCTGAATGGTACTCATTTACTTCTTTTGTACAATGTCAATGAAAGACCTCCCTGGAAGATCTCATTCACAAAAGTGACCAAAGGTATAAACTACCGAGGAATAAATTTTATTTATAAAAATAAGTGTGGAAAAGTGACATGAAGAAAATTATAAAGCTTTGTTAAGAAACATGGATTTTAATAAACACAGGAGAATTCTGAAAATTAAGATATTAAATTAACCTGTGTGTCCTGCACTATCCAAACAAAATGCTGACATTCATTTTCCTAAGATTTTTAGCACATGATACTAAAGTACATCTCTATGAAAATAACATGCGAAGATACACCAGGAATTGGGAAAATGGGAGAAAGTTCCCCTTTCTGGAAAGCAATGACTGATAGAAAGCACAAAGTTTGCTTCTGGTATGATGGCTGCACATGAGAATTCATTTGCAAAAATTCACTATTAGAATGAAAAAATACATAGTCAGAATAAGTTACTGCTATACTTGACAACATAAGCTCACAAAGATCATACTGAGTGAGAGAAATCAGACACAAATGTATGTACACTGAATGAAAACGTTTACATAATGTTAAGAGTCAATCTATCTGTGATGTTAAACTTTAGAAGAGTGGCTATGTCTGGAAAGGTGAGAGCAAGAAAGGTTGAGAGGAAGCATGAAAGGGGTTGGGGGCTCATAGCTTTCTGTTTGTTGTTCTGGGTGATATTTACACAGGTGTGCTCCCTTTGTGATACTTGGTCAAGCTGTCCACCTACAGTTTGTGAGCTTTCTGTATACATGACATGTGCATGCGCATGTTAACTCGATTTAGTCGTGTCCGACTCTTTGCGACCCTATGGACTGTAGCCCACCAGGCTCCTCTGTCCTTGGGATCCTCCAGGTAAGAATACCAGAGTGGGTGACCATGCCCTTCTCCAGGGGGTCTTCCCCACCCAGGGACTGAACCCGTGTCTTTTATGTCTCCTGCATTGGCAGATGGATTCTTTACACTAGCGCCATATTAAAGCTAAAAGTTTGTTTTTGGGGAATTCCCTGAAAGTCCGGTGTTTGAGACTCTGCACTTCCAATTCAGGGTACAAGGGTTTCATTCCTTGTACCGTCCAGTCAAGGCTATGGTTTTTCCAGTAGTCATATATGGATGTGAGAGTTGGACTGTGAAGAAAGCTGAGCGCTGAAGAATTGATGCGTTTGAACTGAGATGTTGGAGAAGACTCTTGAGAATTCCTGGGACTGCAAGGAGATCCAACCAATCCATTCTGAAGGAGATCAGCCCTGGGATTTCTTTGGAGGGAATGATGCTGAAGCTGAAAGTCCAGTACTTTGGCCACCTCATGCGAAGAGTTGACTCATTGGAAAAGACTCTGATGCTGGGAGGGATTGGGGGCAGGAGGAGAAGGGGACGACAGAGGATGAGATGGCTGGATGGCATCACCGACTCGATGGATTTGAGTCTGAGTGAACTCCAGGAGTTGGTGATGGATAGGGAGGCCTGGTGTGCTGCGATTCATGGGGTCGCAAAGAGTCGGACACATCTGAGTGACTGAACTGAACTGGGGAACTAAGATCCCCCATGTCACACAGTACAGCCAAAATGTTGAAAAAATTAAAGTTTGTTTTTGGAACCTTTCTGTTTGCCTCCTTGCATTCGAGAAAGCAAAACAGGTCACCAGCAGCCCTACTGGAGCCATCTAAGAAAATTCAGCCAGGGTTCTTGCTCTCGTTGCCTCTGATAAAATCAGCACAGTCTGATCCATCAGTACATGAAGGATATTGGGTACATTATGGATACTGGACTAAATGAACATCCTCGAATGGTCACCCAGAACATCCTCATGGCCAAAACAACATAAAATAAAAAATTTTTAAATCTTTCAAAAATAAAATCAAAAGTTTGTTTTCCAGGAAAGTTATGTGCATTCCCTTTGACTTTGCAATTTCCAGAAAATTTTTCCCCTAAGAAAGCTATAATAAAAGTACCCAAATATGTACAAAGATATTCATTGAACACCATTTGTAATAAATAAAAATTAGAAACCATATAGATGTCTAATGATAGGGAAACTAGAATAATTTAGGAGACATGTATATACTGAGATACCACCCTGCCAACTGTAGATGATATAAATCTGTATTTATTAACCTAGAAAAATAACCTCACTATAAAGGCTCACATGACAAAAACAGGGAAACATTAATATTTTCAAATATTAGTACAACCCCAAAATGTTTTCTGTGGTAACTTGGATGGTCAAGACAAATGATTATTTTTCCAGTTGCTCCTATGTATTTTCTGACTTTTCTATAAAACCCTTATCTTTAAAAAGACATTTAGTCATTTTATTCGAGGAGGGCATGGTAACCCACTCTGGTATTCTTTCTGGAGAGTCCCATGGACCTAGGAGCCTAGCAGGCTACAGTCCATAGACTTGCAAAGAGTCAGACATCACTGAGCAATGTAGCATGCATGCATCTTATTCAACCTTAGACAGCCTCATTGTCCTGGGTAAACAGATGACTTGCCTCCCCCGAGAACTCAGGGTCTACAGATCTGGAATGATGTTCCGGCCCCAACCTTGTGTTAGCCATGCTACTTTGGAGGTGTTACCTCAGTATAAGAGCTTCCTTTTACAGACAAATAAAAAATGAGATACTTTTTAAGGATTAAGAATTAAGAGGGTTTTAAATGATTCACATATGTAAAGTGTTTATCCTTGAGTAACACACACAAGAAGACCAATAATTGTCACTGCCCTGCTTTTGCTAGGTTCCAGAACTTAATTTCAGAATTTGGATTTCAAGTACAAGAAATTATTTCAAAAGATGCCTACTTTTCCAGGGGATTAGAAAATAGTCTACAGTCTCTCTTGCTCTGATCAAGTTTGTTTTTCCCCTGTGTCTGTAGCTTTTAATCACAGTTGTTGACAGTTCTCGGGCCATTTTTCTTCATGAGAGAAATGGGATTGCCCTTCGAGGGCAGAGTATTCTAGTTTAATTCTGTCAGCAAGTGGAGTGGCCACACTTGTGCTCCCCATTTCATACCTGAAGAGTTAACACCACAAGGGGCAGAGGAGGAGCTCTGGTGATACCACAGATCTGATTTGGATAGGTCAGCATCCCTGGAGAAAAGCAGGTGGGTGCCTTCACCACTGTATCTCTCTATAGGACAGGTAACCTGTGACCTCACACAGACAGGACCTGCCATTCCCCACTGACCTGGCCCCAAAGTTTCAGCCTCCTTAGTGTCTTTTTTCCAATAAGCTAAATAAGAAGGCCAGACTGAAGATATAAGCACATTTGGTTGGTAGAGAGAAACCTGGATTCCTTCCAAATCCACTCCATGGATCCAGCATGTTGAGTTGCACTCCCCAACACAGCAAGACTTTGTAGAAACGCCAATGCCTTGCTGATGTTCCAAAGAGGAAAATGCAGTGATCAGAAGCTTGCCAGAACATGAAGCATGTTAGTTAGAACATAAAAATTACATGATTTATGAAGCTGAAGTTCATTTACACTAAGACAGGACAACATTACAATTTTTTTTATTATGATCGGAACTAAAAACAATGTAAACTGTGAACCTCTTCATATGAGGAGATTGGTCAGGGAAGAAATATGTGTAAAAAATCTTATTTTATCCACTGAAACACTGTCCTATTTCCTTACTGTTCCAAACCACAGTAGCAGTGAAGACTTACATACCACTTAGTAACATTTCATATACATTAAATTGTTTATTCTATGTGACTACTAACAAGGCTGCTGCTGCTGCTGCTAAGTCGCTTCAGTCGTGTCCGACTCTGTGCGACCCCATTGACGGCAGCCCATTGGGCTCTGCCATCCCTGGGATTCTCCAGGCAAGAACACTGGAGTGGGTTGCCATTTCCTTCTCCAATGCATGAAAGTGAAAAGTGAAAGTGAAGTTGCTCAGTCGTGTCTGACTCAGCGACCCCATAGACTGCAGCCTACCAAGCTCCTCTGTCCATGGGAGTTTCCAGGCAAGAGTACTGGAGTGGGATGCCATTGCCTTCTCCACTAACAAGGCAGGTAGTATTTATTTTCCATTGTGATTTAGTACAGGATATTGAATATAGTTCCCTGTGCTATACAGTAGGACTTGTTGATTATACTTTGTCTATATATAATAGTTTGCATCTGCTAATCCTAAACTCCCAATCCATCCCTCTCCCATGCCTCCTTTGGCAACCACAAATCTGTTATCTATATCTGTGATTCTATTTCTGTTTTGTGATTAAGTTCATTTGTGTCATATTTTAGATTCCATGTATAAGTGATATCATATATTTGTCTCTGACTTACTTTGCTTAGTATTGATATCATAATCTTTGGGTGCATCCACATCGCTGCAAAGGGCATTATTTCATTCTATTTTATGGCTGAGTAATATTCCTCTGTATATATTCATACCATTTCTTCATCCTTTCATCTGTTGGTGGACATTTAGGTTATTTCCATGTCTTGGTTATCGTAAATAGTGCTGGTCTGAATGTTGGGGTACATGTATTTTTTTGAATTACAGTTAGGGTCAGAGTTGTATGTATGCCTAGGAACATACATACATTGTTGGAACATACGGCAATTCAATTTTAGTTTTTTGAGGAACCTCCATACTGTTTTCCATGTAAAATTGGCTGCACCAATTTACATTCCCACCAACAGTGGAGGAGGGTTATCTTTTCTCCAGTATTTATTATTGGAGAATAATACCTTCTCCAATACTTATTATTTGTAGGCTTTTTGATGATAGCATTCTGATCATTGTGAGGTCATTGTAGTTTTGATTTACATTTCTCAAATAATTAGTAATGTCGAACATCTTTTCACGTGCCTATTGTTCTTCTTTCGAGAAATATCTATTCATATCTTCTGCCCTCTTTTTGATTGGGTTGCTTGTTTTTCTGTTATTGAGTTGTGTGAGCCATTTGCATATTTCAGAAATTAAGCTCTTGCTGGTTGTGTCATTTGTAAATATTTCCTCCCTGTCCATAGGTTGTCTTTTCACTTTGTTTATGGTTTCCTTTGCTATGCAAAAGCTTATAGGTTTAGTTAGGTCCCATTTGCTTGTTTTTGCTTTTATTTCTATTGCCTTGGTGGGCTAACAAAAGTAGACATTGGTACAATTTATGTCAGAGAAGGTTTTGCCTATATTCTCTTCTAGGAGTTTTATGGTGTCAGGTCTTACATTTAAGTTTTTAAGCCATTTTGATATTGTTTTTGTGTACGGTGTGAGGCTGTGTTCTAACTTCACTGATTTGCTTGTGACTGTCCAACTTTCCCAGCACCACTTGCTGAAGAGACTGTCTTTTTTTTTTTTTTTTT